>JANPXK010001057.1:0-101123 GCA_024704745.1 Rosa lucieae
CTATTCTAGCCCTATTAATGTCTAATAATATAGAATCAATGTGATGATATAGAGTGAATGTGTTAAATGTTAACAGCTATACAAGATGCTAATTTTGCTCTTCTTTCCAACACTCCCCCTCAAGTTGGAGAGTGGATATCCTGCACACCCAACTTGCGAATCATAAGTTCGAAGTCCTCCTTGCCAAGAGCTTTAGTTAGAACATCAGCCAGTTGATTTCTAGAACTCACAAATCGTGTCTCCACTGAACCATCTTGAATCTTATCCCTGATATAGTGACAATCCATTTCTATATGCCTTGTACGTTCATGAAACACTGGATTTGCTGCTATATGTAAAGCAACCTTGTTGTCACAATAGAGCAATGCCGTTTCCTGGTGTAAAATCCCCAAGTCTTGAAGCAAATAACGTAGCCAAGTTAATTCACAGCAAGCTCCTGTCATAGCACGATACTCTGCTTCAGCTGAAGAAAGAGAGACTGTTTTCTGACGTTTTAACTTCCATGAAATTAAAGAAGGCCCTAGGAACACACAATACCCTGTAGTAGACCTTCTTGTAAGTGGACATCCTGCCCAATCTGAGTCACAAAAGGCTCGTAGCCTGTTAACGTTAGAATCCGAGGGGACTCTAGTTAGCTATAAATAAAGAAAGAGAGAGAGAGAGAGAGAGATTGACACAAGATGTATAGTGGTTCGCCTCCGCATGAGCGGGAGACTACGTCCACTTGAAAGCTATACTAGTGTGTCGAGCCTTGCGGCCTAACAAGATTACAAGAGATGTAATGAATGTTGAGATGGAATGGAATGAATGGTGTTTAAGTGGGAGGAGGCATTCCTTTTATAAGTCAAGGAAGCCATCTCCTCTACTTATTCTTCGATGTGGGACAAGTTTCCACATATTTCTAGTCTATTAAGCCTAGAAGCATGTAGAAAGCTATGTTGTAGTGGCATCTTGGCAAGGGCGGAAAGGTGGCTTCCCGACGTCGGATTTGCGACTTCCGGATACCGTGGCGTAGCTTGAACATAGGGCTACACGATGTATGTCTCGGTTGGGCCTTGCCATGGTTCGTGGATGTCCCAAAGTGGGTGTTACTTATGCTTGGTGAGATAGCAAATACTCCATATTGTTAGAGGTATGTACAAGTCCCCGAAGTCCCCAAGTAAGAGGAGCTTCTTGGTTGGGGAGTTATACACATGATGTCACCAAGCATAAGTAACCGGGCGGTACGGAGCCCCTACAAGTCCCCGAACTCCGTAAGCAAGAAGGGACTCGTAAACCTGCACAACAAAGACAAAAAACAGGCATATGTAGAATGCTCGTTGCATTGGGCAACAAATGTGAGTTGCATTGATATGCGTTGGCATATATAAGCGTAATAGTGCGCATATGGTCGTGTGAGAAAATGAATTGCATATGATAAATGCGTGACGAGCGCAAGGAGACGAACGAGGTCGACTTTGACGGGGTTATGCTCGCGAGATGCAAGTTGCATGAGCTCCGCGGAGGTATGCATTTGTAACTCATGAACGATGATCGCGAGTACGGTTGTGCTTGTTTGGTTGTCTCTCGTATTTAATGGAACGTGAAAAGAATTTGATTTGTCACAAGCGACAAATGGTAGAAAAATTCAATGTTCCATTAACGTGTGGTGTGTCGAGTAGACATGAGTGTAAAGCTCGAGGATTGCCGGGCAGGCATGAGCGAAACACTCGGGGTGCCGGGAAGGCATGAGCGGAAGCTCGGGGTGCCGGGAAGGCGTGAGATAAAGCTCGGGGTGCCGGGAAGGCATGAGCGGGAAGCTCGGGATGCCGGGAAGGCGTGAGCGGAAAGCTCGTGAGCGGAAGCTCAAGGGTTGCCGGGAAGGCATGAGCGGGAAGCTCAGCGGAAGCTCAAGGGTTGCCGGGAAGGCATGAGCGGGAAGCTCGGGTGCCGGGAAGGCGTGAAGCGGAAAGCTCGTGAGCGGAAGCTCAAGGGTTGCCGGGAGGGTGGGCAGCGGGAAGCTCGTGAGCGGAAGCTCAAGGGTTGCCGGGAAGGCATGAGCGGGAAGCTCGGGGTGCCGGGAAGGCGTGAGCGGAAAGCTCGTGAGCGGAAGCTCAAGGGTTGCCGGGAAGGCATGAGCGGGAAGCTCGTGAGCGGAAAGCTTGTGGGTTGCCGGGAAGGCATGAGCGGAAGCTCGTGAGCGGAAGCTCGGGGTGCCGGGAAGGCGTGAGCGGAAAGCTCGTGAGCGGAAGCTCAAGGGTTGCCGGGAAGGCATGAGCGGGAAGCTCGTGAGCGGAAGCTCAAGGGTTGCCGGGAAGGCGTGAGCGGAAAGCTCGGGGTGCCGGGAAGGCGTGAGCGGAAAGCTCGTGAGCGGAAGCTCAAGGGTTGCCGGGAAGGCATGAGCGGGAAGCTCGTGAGCGGAAGCTCAAGGGTTGCCGGGAAGGCATGAGCGGGAAGCTCGGGGTGCCGGGAAGGCGTGAGCGGAAAGCTCGTGAGCGGAAGCTCAAGGGTTGCCGGGAAGGCATGAGCGGGAAGCTCGTGAGCGGAAAGCTCGTGGGTTGCCGGGAAGGCATGAGCGGAAGCTCGTGAGCGGAAGCTCGGGGTGCCGGGAAGGCGTGAGTGGGAAGCTCGTGAGCGGAAGCTCAAGGGTTGCCGGGAAGGCATGAGCGGTAAGCTCGTAAGCGGAAGCTCGAGGGTGCCGCGAAGGCATGAGCGGTAAGCTCGTGAGCGGAAGCTCGTGGTGCCGCGAAGGTGTGAGCGGTAGCTCGGGGTGCCGCGAAGGCATGAGCGTGAGATCTCGTTGATGCCGCTGAGGTGAGCACGAAAGTTCGGCGGTGCCCGCTGAGGCATGAGCGCGAGAGCTCGGCGGTGCCTTGAGGCATTAACGTGTAGCTCGAAGGTGATGCCTTGAGGCATGAGCGTGACCGTGGCTAATTATGCTGGGCTGTATGTACAAGTCCCTGAAGTCCCCAGTCAAGGAGGGTGTTCTTGCGGGTTGATACCAAAGCGTAGCTTTGTGCCGTATATCAAGCATAATTAGTGCGAGTGCGTCGTCCATCTAGAATTGGTTGGAGCGAACGCTTTTGCCCTTTCGGGTGGGCCCCTGCTAGGCCCTGCGAGGAGTCCCCCACTCCTGGCTATAGACCTCCGGATGGTCGGAAAATTGTTTGATGAGGGGAGCTTGCGCGGAGCAGAGGGTGTTGGGTAGCGAGCCCAATCTTTGGTACCCAAGCGTCGGGGTTAACTGCCTGATCAATGGCTGCCGTGGGCTGTGTGTTAACTAGTCCCTTGCTGTTTTCTCGAATGAGAAAGCTTGACTGCAATGCCGCGTAGCGGTCATTGTCATTATGAGGCGTTGCCTTACCGCTTTGCGGTTGGTTGCCGATGAAAAACGATAAACAGATAGAGCAAGTAATAATATTTTGTTTGATTGTCCCATGTTTATTTAATTTTGCAATTAAAGTAGAAGCATGGCATAATTTGTATAGCATGTACTTGTAATGTGGATGCTAATATAATTTTTGCATTTTTGTAGATATGCTAAAGGATCACTGAGATCGGTATGTGAAGCATGGCATATCTAGTATGTGAGATCTAGAAAGTGTTGCCAAATCTACGAAATGTTGTTGGCATGCTCAAAAGTTTATGGAAGCATGTAAAAGCATACCAAGAGTGATATATTGTAGGCATGCTTAGAAGTAGTAAAAGCATGGTATTGGCATGGTAGTAGCTCTAATTGCAAGAGCGTATAAAGATATAGTTACTTATCTTATGCGATTTGGAGCGAGTTGGAGTTGGAATCAATGTAAGTACCCAAATCATGTTGGAGTTGTCCAAGCATGACGCTCCATTGCCCCGACAAGTACCTTAGTCGAAAGGTGATGATTTCGCTAATTGGAAATGGTGTTCGTGCCTCGTCAACATAAGATAAGGTAAATGATTAGCAATATATCAATGAACCGACCGAGGAATAAAATTGATTAAATATGTGCAACGAAGATTTAATGTACACATATTTGAGAATGTCACGGTGGTGATCATGAGATATTGAATTTAGCTATTGAATTTAGATAGACATAAGCAACATATATACACGAAGTGCAATTGTCTTCAAGCATGAATGAATACACAGTTGCTAGAAAGCTAGCACAGAGATCATGTTGGTCACAAGTTGTGTAAAGAAAATGCAATTTCCGAATCTTGTCAATTGTGAATGACAAAGATTATGAGGAGTGTAGTAGCAACCTACTGATAATGGTTGAAACAATACTTGAATTTGAATAATGTCATGATATGAGGTTGAAGAGTAAAATATAGAAATATAGAAATATAGCAAATGTGCTATATTGGTGTGCCCCAGATGTGTTCTGTGGTCTGTGCTCTGCCAGTATCATGTATCATGTTCAATTGTATATTTGTAAGATACTTGACTCTTTGAATTATGCCATAGAGTCTAAGTTAGACATGACACGTATAGGCAAAGGAATATATAGATTTTGGGGCTTGGAAATATATAATACACATGATGGGTTGACCATTACATAGGAGACTAGCAAAGAACACATGTCAATATAAATTTGTGCATGCTAGTACATATGTTGCATGTTTCTGGGGCTTACATATATTGCATGTTTGCAAGCTATCATGATGTCTGTGTACATATAAATATCTAAGCTAGCATAGGCTGCATAGCCAACAAAATTAGCTGGCGTTAAGGGAAATATGCATGGCATTGACGTCTGTTTTCACTGATGCGTTCCCTTGTAAACGAACTGATCATGCATGATGCCAAGACACAGCCATTTCGAAATATCATGATGCTTGGTTGATGCATATTTATGATTCGGTTGGTCAAGAAGACACATGCATATATCTGTAAATACGACAACCTGCTGTCATGGACTCGTAAGCATGTGTGGATAGCATAAGCAGACACCGAAGATATATATCTTTTTTTCAACTGGAGATAGCAGAAAACTTATCTGGTTGAAGTATATCTTTGAAACGCGCAGGGAGAACGTGATTTCATAGAGAGTGTGAGCTGCTTGCTCGAACAAGAACTGTGGGTGCCCAGAGAGGAACACAGCCAAACATGGGTGTCCAAAGCATGTGTTTGCTGGGTTTAATGATTTGCAGCTGGTACAGCCGATGACAGGGGGATGAGCTAGAGAGTTTTGGCTAGCGGTGGCTTAGCGGAGGAAGGTTTTACTAGCAGTATCCTTGGCCAGCGGAGGAAGCATATTTCTGGGTGTTCAAAGCTTGGCGGTGCCGTGAATACTAGGTAGCGGTACTTGGTGTTCAGCGGAGACACAGACCTCGGCGGAGACTCGGAGCTCGGCAGAGTTTGAGTTCAGCGGAGGCTCAGAGTGCGGTGGAGACGGCCGACTTTGAGCGCGGCGGAGGCCTTGTTCAGCTGAGGTTTGTCCAGCGGAGCGGACCTTTGGACTGCGGCGGTTTGGCCAGCGGAGGCTCCTGGTGTTGACATGCAGAAGCGGGGTGGTCAGAGTATCTCTGGGTGACCGGTAGACTGATGTTCCGCCTTGAAAGGGCAGGTCGTCCAGGGATTGAAGCTCCGCTGGGGAATTTGAAGCCTAGCGGTGGTTGTCCGGCGGATGCAGGCTAGCGGAGGCCCAGAGTTCGGCGGAGACTCACTTGGCGGAGGCCTGCCGGCGGAGGCGAAGGGCCTGGAGCTGCAACCTGACGGGGGAGTAGGCCAGCGGAGCATGAAGATAGTCCGGCGGAGCGGAGCTTTGGCTAGCGGTTGCTCCTAGCGGTGGTGGTGCTCGGCGGAGGTTTTGCCGCTAGCGTCTCCTAGCGGTGTACAGTGTGGCGGAGGTTGCTAGCGGAAGGAGGTCGGCGGAGCGTCGGCTAGCAGTGGCTTGTTAGCGGAGCTCGTTTGACGACAATAGCTAGCGGAGGCTTGAGTCAGCGGAAGCTCCGCCGGCGGAGCGGAAGCTCCGCCGGCGGAGCTGCAGAAGGGTGAAGGCTGCAGAGTTTGCAGGTTGCAGGTTGGCTGTAGGTAGCGGAGCGGAAGTTTGGGCGCAAATGCAGATTTGAAAATGGAGATGGGTGCCCAGAGAATTTTTCTGGGTGTCCAGAGCAAATTTGGCACCGAATATTTTTTTTTTTTTTTTGAAGGTTCAGCGTTGACTAACCTTGGTCATCGTTGACCGGACCGTATGGGAGTTGACCGACTCCGCTGGGCGTTGACCGACCCCGCCGGGCGTTGACCGACCCCGCCGAGCGTTGACCAGCCCCGCCGGGCGTTGACCAACCCTGCGCGGGCGTTGACCGGGCCCTAATTTGATGTTGAATGAGCGTTGACCTCGACGCTTTCGGGTCAAAGTTCGTGGTAGGTGACGAAGCCTTTGTGTGTCGGCTTCCCACAGACGGCGCCAATTGTTAACGTTAGAATCCGAGGGGACTCTAGTTAGCTATAAATAAAGAAAGAGAGAGAGAGAGAGAGAGAGATTGACACAAGATGTATAGTGGTTCGCCTCCGCATGAGCGGGAGACTACGTCCACTTGAAAGCTATACTAGTGTGTCGAGCCTTGCGGCCTAACAAGATTACAAGAGATGTAATGAATGTTGAGATGGAATGGAATGAATGGTGTTTAAGTGGGAGGAGGCATTCCTTTTATAAGTCAAGGAAGCCATCTCCTCTACTTATTCTTCGATGTGGGACAAGTTTCCACATATTTCTAGTCTATTAAGCCTAGAAGCATGTAGAAAGCTATGTTGTAGTGGCATCTTGGCAAGGGCGGAAAGGTGGCTTCCCGACGTCGGATTTGCGACTTCCGGATACCGTGGCGTAGCTTGAACATAGGGCTACACGATGTATGTCTCGGTTGGGCCTTGCCATGGTTCGTGGATGTCCCAAAGTGGGTGTTACTTATGCTTGGTGAGATAGCAAATACTCCATATTGTTAGAGGTATGTACATAGCCGAAGATCACTATTTGAGGAAAAGAACAAGCCTTGACCAGGAGCTGACTTGAGGTAGCGTACCACTCGCAAAGCTGTTTCCCAATGAGCTTTTCGAGGCTGATGCATAAACCTGCTTAATATATGAACAGGATATGTAATATCCGGCCTTGAGACTGTGAGATAAATCAATCTTCCAACCAAACGCCTATACTTCTCTGGATCTTTGAGTAACTCAATCTTATCTGACAACTTTAATCCACGTTCCATGGGTGTGTCAACAGGAGCAGCACCCAATAATCCTGCATCTTTTATAATTTCTAACGCATACTTGCGCTGACAAATAAATATCCCTTTCTTAGATGCTGACACTTCAATGCCAAGAAAATACTTTAAATTGCCAAGATCTTTCAAACGGAATGTTTTATGCAAAAATTTCTTGACATCAGCTATACTCACAGGATCATTGCCAGTAATTAATATATCATCAACATATATCAATAAGACTGTAAAAGACTTGCCTTGCCTCCTGGTAAAAAGAGAGTAGTCTGCTCTAGATTGCACAAAGCCAGCAGACCGAATAACTTCTGAAAATCTAGAAAACCACTGCCTTGAAGCCTGTTTCAGACCGTACAAGGATTTATGCAACCGACAAACCAGTTGCTCCTCCCCCTATCTCCGGAGCCCAGGCGGTGGAGACATATAAATTTCTTCATCAAGGTTGCCATGGAGAAAGGCATTGTTGACATCGAGTTGATAAAGGGACCAACCACGAGACGCAGCGAAAGCAATGAGACAACGGACGGTAACAATTTTAGCAGTAGGAGAGAAGGTGTCCTGATAGTCAAGACCTGCTAATTGCGTGAAGCCCTTGGCCACCAACCTGGCCTTGTATCGTTCAATCGAACCATCAGACTTGTGCTTGACCTTGTAAACCCACCTACAACCAATAGGGATCTTCCCAGGGGGCAACGGGGTAAGGGTCCAGGTACCGTTGGCCTGCAAGGCCTCCAATTCGGAACGCATGGCATCCCTCCATTCCGGAACAGTAGGTGCCTCAGAATAAGAGGACGGTTCACAGACGGCACTGAGCTGAGCCACAAAAGAGGAGTAGGCAGGAGTGTAACGATGATAAGAGACATAATTTGCCAATGGATACCGCGTACCTTTGGAAGGACCTGGCGGGAAGGAGAGCGATTGGTAAGAGCAAGCATTGGATTGAGGCTTGGAGAAGTCGATATCGGTGAACCGAGCAGGCGGCGCAGAGGAGCGGGTGGAGCGATGGAGCGGTGGTGGGCCGGAAATAGCTGCGGGTGGAGGTGAGGGAGGAGGAGACGGAGAAGATGGTGGGGATGGGGACCATCCTGGCACCGGGGATGACAGGGGGGTAGGAACAGGGGTGGAGAAGGACGAAGGAGGTGGGACAAGGGACGGTGGAGCAGGCGGCTTGGGTCGCCGGGAATACTGACGGATGGGAGGCGGAGGAGGCGGAGGCGGAGGCGGTAAAGAGGAAGCGCCAAGATCGGCGTCTATGGCAGGACAGGAAGGACGAGAAGAAGAAGGACGCGTGGGAGGGACCTGGGAGTCAAGATCGGTCTCTATGGAATTAGGGAGAAGTGGAATTGGGCCTGGGTCATGGGCCAACGGAGCAGAAGGAAGAGTGGGCTGAGTGGAAGCATAAGGAAACACATCTTCATGAAATCTAACATCTCGACTGGTAAAAACCTTTTTAGTCGTTAAGTTAAACAGTTTGAAGGCTTTTTGGCCCACGGGGTAACCAATGAAAATGGAAGAAATTGCTCGGGTATCAAATTTATGAGTAGGGTGCACATTTGTGGCGTAAGCTAAGCATCCAAAAACCCGAAGATGAGAAAAAGAAGGTGGTTTTGAGTAAAGAAGCTCGAAAGGAGTTTTGTAAGAAAGGATGGGAGAGGGCAATCGATTGATTATGTGGACGGCTGTGAGAACACACTCCCCCCAAAATTGTGGAGGAAGATGAGCCTGAAATTTCAAAGCACGAGCCACCTGGATAATATGGCGATGCTTGCGCTCCACAACCCCATTTTGTTAAGGCGTGTAAACACAAGAATGTTGGAAAATAACGCCATTATCTTGAAAAAAAGAGCTAAGTGAAATAAATTCACTACCATTGTCACTTCGGAAAGTTTTAATGCGAGAATCGAATTGAGTGAGAATGTGAGCAAAAAAACGCTTCAAAAGTGGTTGTGTTTCATCTTTGTGCCGCATTAAGAAAACCCAAGTAAATCGGGTGAAATCATCCACAATGGTAAGGAAATAAAAAGCACCAGAAAGAGAAGGGTGTCGATAACGACCCCAAATATCACAATGAATTATTTCAAAAGGTCTTGTAGAAGAAATAGAACTAGAACTGAATGGTAATCGACTCTGCTTAGCCAAAGGACACACAGGGCAATTATTATTTGGCTGAATGGAAAAATGCAAGAAATTTTTTGCTATGTGACTTAAACATGGAGAGGAGACATGACCCAAGCGATTATGCCAAAGATTGGTGGAGGAAAGGACAAGGTTGCAAGATGATCTGGAAGGAGTGGTAATGGAAGGCCTGGTTCGTTCCGTCGCTAGTGCAACCAAATAGTATAGCCCATCACGTTCTTTACCCAAACCAATCGTCCTCTTCGTAGCCAGATCCTGCAAAACACACCAATAAGGATAGAATGTTACTGAACAATTCAGACCTCTTGTCAAGCGGCTAACCGACATTAAATCAACTTTGAACTTCGGCACAAACAGCACATCATGTAGATAAAATACGGTACTCAAAGGCAAAGAACCTGTGGCTTCAATATGCACTTTTTGTCCACTAGGTAGCAAAACAGGTGGTAATGCACAATTTTTCTTTTTATTCAATAATTTAGAGCACGAAGTAATATGATCTGTCGCCCCGCTATCAATTATCCAATTGCGGGAAGCTACTCTAGACAAACCTGGCTGCGTTACTGCATTTGCCTTAGAACTCGAGTCAGTATTTGGATTGGGCTTTTGGGCTTGTTGGAGAGCAGCTAAAAACTGTTTGAATTAGGCCTCAGATAAAGTAACTGCTGATCCATTCTCCTCTTCTACGATGCCGTCGCATGAACCTGGTTAGCAGAAGGAGAGGGCACAACTGGTGTGGCAGTGTGCTTCTTGGGGAAATTTCCCGATCCTTGTTTTGCTTTGGGATGACCTGGAGGAAAACCAATTAGGTGAAAACATGTTTGGACCCAATGTCCTGGATCACCACAATAGGTACAGTGCGGCCTTCCCCTTCCTCGACCTGAACCAAAACGCGCGGTGAAGCCGCGTTCGGCATCTCGACCGGTCTGAAGATTCGGTCGGTCACCATGACCTCCTCTGCTGCCGAACTGGTTCGGCCGGCCACCACTCTGGACAGCCATGGCGGCGGTGCTTGAACTGGACTCCGCCGCTGCAACGAAACGTTGTTTTTCTTCTTGTGCAACTGCAACATATGCTTGTCTGACACTTGGAAGGGGATTCATCAAGAGGATTTGACCGCGGGTTGCACTGTAAGTCTCATTTAATCCCATCAAGAATTGCATGAGCTTTTGTTGATCTGCCTGTGCTCCTTGTGATGCTTCTGAATAGGATGCCAATTCATCCCACAAACTTTTCAGTTTCGTGTAGTATGCAGAAACTGATTGTTGTTCTTGCCTGAGTGAAGTGATGTCTCGCTGAATTTCAAATATGCGAGGTGCATTGCCTTGTGAAAAACGCTCACTTAGATCTTCCCATACCTCATGAGCTGTAGGATAGTAGATGATACTGTCAGCAATTTCAGAACTGACTGTGTTAACGATCCATGAATGGACCATGTCATTGCATCTTGACCAGGTTGCATATCCTTCTGGGTCGGCTTCGGGTGACGGAACTTTGACTGAACCCTTCACAAAACCGAGCTTGTTTTTAGAATTGAGAGCCATTGTCATAGCCCTCTTCCAACCTGTGAAATTGTCTCCATTCAATGGTTTGGAGACTAAGACCAATCCAGGATGATCTGAATGGTGAGTGAAGAATGGATTTGAGATATCAGATGTTGAATTATTTGACTTGCTGGAATTGGGTGGTGGTAATGGGACGTTATCACCAGCCATGGTGATTATGGCTTTTGTGAATTTGTTGCTAGGAAGGCTAGAGAAGAGTCAGGATTGTGAGTCCTGCTCTGATACCATGAAAAACAACAAAGACAGATTTGCTGGAGAGATGATTGCTCTATTGATCTGTAGCACATATATACAATAATACAGCTTGATTCTAGGATACAAAACAGGAAAGCTATTCTAGCCCTATTAATGTCTAATAATATAGAATCAATGTGATGATATAGAGTGAATGTGTTAAATGTTAACGGCTATACAAGATACTAATTTTGCTCTTCTTTCCAACATCATAAGATCAAATATTAAAGCTTTTGTATGTCATACTGAATCACTGATGTCTATTTCTTACTGATCGAAATTAGTGGCCATAAGATTGTAAAAATAGCATTGCATATATTTTTACTTACAGATTCATGTTTAAAGTTTAGTTTGTGAAGCTTGGTAAGTGTATTTATACTAGGATAAGGGATTTGAGGATGCAAAATCAATTGAAGGTAAAAGGTGGTTCAGTAATTTGAGTTGCAGGATTATGTTAGTACGGTAAATTGTTTCTTTCCTTGTAATTCATGTCTGATGTGTGTCTCATATTCTTTCATTAACAGCTTTTTTTCTCATATTTACTTTTTGGATTAATTTCAGTTTACCCCCCTGAGGTTTGGGGGTGTCATCATTTCACCCCCTCTACTTTCAATTTTGAATTTTTACCCCCTAAACTTTCCAATTTCAATCAACCGTGTCCAATTTCTCCTATTCCGTCCAAAGTCAACGTTAACTTTGACTTTTGAGGGGTAAAATGGTCTTTTCAAAATAAAAAATATATTTAAAAAAAAAATTCTGTTTTTTTTTTCTTCTGTTTCTTCGTTTTTTTTTTTTTCTTTCTCTTTTTTTTTTTTTTTTCTTCAACCTATACACCAAAAGTTATAATAGGTTTATAAAAACAAAAAAAATACTCTAGGTGGTTGAAAGCCGCTTGCTGGTCTACGATATTTGTGATATATCTCCGATAAAGTGAAGAATTTTAGGATATATCCCTAATAAAGTGAAGAAATATCTGTAAAAAATAATTTTACACTTTATCTAGAAATAAATATCTGTAAAAAATGATTTTACTCACTCGCTGGTCTACGATATTTGTGATATATCTCTGATAAAGTGAAGAAATATCTGTAAAAATAATTTTACACTATCTGTAAATAAATATCTGTAAAAAATGATTTTACACAGATATTTCTTCACTTTATTGGGGATATACAGATATTTACAGATAAATTGTAAAATCATTTTTACAGATATTGGGGATATATCCTAAATTTTTTCACTTTATTGGAGATATATCACAAATATCGTAGACCAAAAATGATTTTACACAGATATTTCTTCATTTTATTGGGAATATACTGATATTTATTTACAGATAAAGTGTAAAATAATTTTTTACAGATATTTCTTCACTTTATTAGGGAATCCTAAAATTCTTCACTTTATCAGAGATATATCACAAATATCGTAGACCAGCGAGTGTGTAAAATTATTTTTTTACAGATATTTTTATTTCTAGATAAAGTGTAAAATTATTTTTTACAGATATTTCTTCACTTTATATTGGGATATATCCTAAAATTCTTCACTTTATCGGAGATATATCACAAATATCGTAGACCAGCGGCTTTCAACCACTTAGAATATTTTTTTTGTTTTTGTAAACCTATTATATCTTTTGGTGTATAGGTTGAAGACAAAAAAAATGAAGAAATAAAAAAAAAAAAAAAAAAAAAAAGAAACAGAAAAAAAAAAAAAAAAAAAATATTTTTTATTTTTTTATATATTTTTTTATCTTGAAAAGACCATTTTACCCCTCAAAAGTCAAAGTTAACGTTGACTTTGGACGGAATAGGAGAAATTGGACACGGTTGATTGAAATTGGAAAGTTTAGGGGGTAAAAATTCAAAATTGAAAGTAGAGGGGGTGAAATGATGACACCCCCAAACCTCAGGGGGGTAAACTGAAATTAATCCTTACTTTTTCAATCAACTTCCCATCAAAAAATTTCTTTGTTTCATATTTTCCACTGTATTCCAAGTTCCATTAGTAACTTAACATATTATTACTCCTTATGCAGAGAAAAAGCAATTTCACAACAATTTGCTACAGTTACTTGATACAAAAACTGTCTGTTGTTCTCAGTAAAGGTGGCAGTCGAATGAACTTCTGAAGTCTGAGTTCATCCAAGCTGATTTTCTTATGCGGCATGTCGAGGGTATGGAGCTATGGACTATTGCTTTTCTTCATGTGCTTAATAAATGATTCAAAAGTATATAAGTGCTGCATTGAGTTATGTTTCATGATAGAAGAATTGCATCGATACACTAAAATGTCATATGTTAATAGTAAAAGAAGAAAGCTAAGTCTTAGTTGAAGGGATTTGATGAACTGCTTGCTAATTTACAATGCTTACTATATCTTGTACTTCATTTCATCAGCCTCTAGAGTCCTGTCTAAATAAAGATATGATTGCATATTCTAGCCTCTAGCATAATGCATTTGATTTTTGTCCATTGATTTTGATGAAGATATTGTATCAGGCTTGTGACAGTTAAATCTACTAATGGAGTACTAAGAGCTTGTTGCAATTTGCTCACCGTCGGCGTCATGGATTCAAGTACGGTGCAATTGGACTAAGAAAAGAGGATGATTTACAGATCGAGGGTTTCGCGATCCGTCACCAGCTAACTGCGTGCCACTTATCTCTGTCAAGTGTTAATCATCATTCCTTCCCATTTTTTACTGGTTTAGGGAATCTGATTTGGCCCAAACTTGTAACCCACCACCTATAGGTGTTGGGACGCCTAGAAAACATGAGTTTTACAAGTACTACATTAAGAGTATCAATTATAAGCTGCCCGAAAAGTAAGGGTAGTAATTTCAAGTGAGAGAAAGATTGAGATTCTAGGGCTGGGAAACACAGGTATTGTGAGAGAATTCTTGGTGGATTTTTTCTTATCACAATCTAATGAAATCCTTCGGAGGAACTCTCCCCAGGACATAGGCACAGATTTTGGCCAAATGTCATTCTTGATGTTCTAGTTCCTTTACTTCATTGCTTTTCGATTTTGCATCATTTGCTCTATCAGATCATTGTTTGCAAGTTCACAACGCTTCACATATTCAGTATATGGCACATGCAACCTGCTGGAAGGCTCTCTATAGTTTTGATTGACCACAATGAAGCCTTAGATGGGCGATTGATAACCCAACCTAACATATAGTGAAGCCTCCCAGGAGTCAAAAGCAATTAACATTTCACTTGTAGTCACAGAGTGCATATTGCATGAAATTGTAAGAAACTGAGAAATTGTGATATTCAAAGTCACCAAACACACCTGTTTGAACAAATCTAATATAACTTGCAAATAAATGTTAACTTCATCACCATGTAATTCAATTGATATTCCTAATATAACAGACAACATTGTATCATATCCTATCAATGTCATAAATTAGAGTGCTAGGAGAAGCAAAAGATAATGCTGAAACACAATCAACCAGAATGAACGACCCTCTAAAGAAACCCCTGAAACATTACAGCTACCTCCTCGAACACCTTTGTCTCATCATTTGAAGCATTTGGCATCCAACAAGGCCTCCCCCTCAAAAGGCTCCTGATCTTCAATCATCTGGTTCACGCGCTCCTTTTGATCCTCATCAGTGATATCAACCTTATGCCAATCATACAGTTCCATATCATAACATTCATCAATTATGAACTGGGGAACCTCTTGCCCACGGAACAGCCACAAGCCCTTCACCTTGAAAGGAGGATCAGATCCAATCACCAACATCTTCCCAAACGCATATTTACGAGCCAAATCCATCCGCTGCAGAAAGCCACCCACCTTGTTTAATGTCACGAATGAGACTGTATTTTCATCATTGTATTTGTAATCGCAAAACCAAAGAGAGTAACCCTCTGGATCATACATGTCCCAGAAGCCTGAAAGATGAAGTGAAAGTTAACATAACATGAGAAATCATGAAAACCCTAATTGGATGAAGGCAGTTAGAAAACCCAAGTTCCAGATAATTGCCATTCAGACGCAGACCTTTACCGAATTTAACAATATGTGATCAATTCTTAATTTCTTAAAGGCATCAAGTTTAAAAGCTGTCACACAGAATCACACCAGTATCAAGTATTAACAGATACAAATAAAATGCATTGCTTACCTTGGAGAAAATGAAGAAAGCAAAGCAGCATGCGTGGTAAGGGGATGTCAAAGAGAGTCCTTCAAAATTGTACTTACACCAAAAAGAATTTTGGCAAATGCAATGAAGTTCCATTGAAACCCAAGTATAAATTACTGCCATAAGTACATTTGCACTATTGCAAAAAACATTTAATACGAATTCTGATTTGGCATTACCCAGAAGTTAAGATATTGATATAGCATATATAAAAGATCAACTGGAAGTACAGTTAACTATCTGATGACATTGAAGGTCTGCTATTGACTATCCTACATAAGTCTGATTCATTAACTTGCCGAGAGCACCGGTATGCTTTCATTGAGGGCTGACAAAGAGCAAGGCCATATAGTTTTCTGTGGACTACTTTCTATCCAGGAAAATTTTATTTCACATAATAAAGATTGGAACCAAAACAATCCCATCAAATAGAACTCAAGACCCTGACATTCAAAATTCGAAGAACGCCTATAGAATAGCTACTGGTGTGTTTGCCATGAACCAATAAACATACAAAATTACCAAATTCCATCTCAAAGGCCACCCAAGTAATTGAGCTGAAGAGAATAAACAATACAGGGAACAGTAAATCATTTAAATTGAATATTGTAAATGATAACATTGCACAAAAGAGAATGCAGGAGGATGCTACAAGTTGACTGAAAATGCAAGACCGCTATAAATTAAAATCAAGATCTGCTTGAATGCATGAATAAACAGAGTCAATAAGGAATCACCTTTGACAGCAACCTCACGGAAGTTGGTCTTTGTGTTTGAATAAAGCCTTTTCCATTCATCCAGAATCATCTTGCTAGGAGGCAAAAGATCAAGAGGATTCTTTGCCTTGGGTTTGGGTGCCTCCTCTTCCTGAGCAGCCTCTTCTACTTTAGGCTTTGCTGGCTCTTTCTTCACTTCCTTCTTGGCCTCTTTCTTTGCAGGTTCCTTAGGCTGTGAAGGCTTCTTTGACTGAATAGCTGGAACAGATTCAGCTTGTTTCACCTCACCCAGTATCTTGCGAAAATTAGGCTGATTAACCAATGTCCAAAAGTATCTCTCAACATGAGGAAATTCTGAGGTAAAACTTTTTGTCAACAACCGGTTAAAACCCAGTGTTAAATTACATATCATAATGATATCAGCCAATGTCACAGAGTGCCCAACTAAGTACGTGTTGGAAGCAAGATGAGTGTTCAAAGCAGTTAGTGCTCTCTTCAAGGAAGAAATTGCAGCTTCCTCAGCCTATGCGCCAAAAACAAAAGATGGGCGTGAATTACTTAACGAGTCTATGCAAATACAAATTACTAAAGATATAGAACAGATCTGGAGAAACAATATGCAGCTATTTCTTACCGGAGGAAGGTAGACTGCAAAACCGATACGTGGTATGAACCAACGCAAAATATTGGCGTCAATCTCTAACGTTGCAAAATCAATCCATTGCTCCACAAGGGCCTGTCAACCAAAAATACAATAAGTAAAGACTATACTTTCTGCACTGACAGAAGTGAAGATGCCTGATCATAAATATCTCTAGCATTATGTTTTAAGTGCAATCACAAAAGATGACCTATTTCTACATCCGAACTCCAAAGTCTCCTCACAGCAGATTTTTAACATCACAATGATCTCATAAACTTGGAATCCAAAAATTCAGACAACAGAACCTTAAGGAGACATACAGAGCCCTTATACCGCTTACATATTCAATCAAGGAAGAACCATAAAGGGGATTATCCGCCTTCAAACGAGTAACTGCAGCAAGTGAAAGCACATAATAAAAGTTCCAATCTGACAATAATCTCTATATAAAACTTCAAAAATTCTAACATTGAGCCCTCACCATATCGCGCAATGGCATTGCTCTCAAAAACAGGACCGTCCGGCGTTTCCAACACAGGAACCTAAAACACACCAAAACACCAGTTCAGCACCAAAACCACAACACATCATATATAATACACAACTTCCAACACCTGCAAATGACACAACTCCCACCTTCCCAATGGGATTCATTTTGAGAAACTCGGGACTCTTGTTCGACACACCCATCTCGAAATCCTTCACCAGCTCAACATTGACACCGCTGAACTCGGCAGCAATGAGTGCCTTGTAACCATTCTTATTGGTGTTCCCAGCGTGCAGCACCTAAAAAGTAGATCAAACAATTCATAACTCTCATCTTCAAAACAATAACACATACATAATGCACAGATACATTCACCAACATCACCCAATCAGTTTTTGTATTAGTTTTCAATTCTACAAAAAGCCCAAAACTTTGGAGTCTATTTAGTAATTCCAGCACTGTGGTTGGTAGTGTAGCAGTGGAAAGCTTCGTAATGAAAAAGCAATAGTGCGAGTTAGAACGAATAAGGATTTAGATTCTTAGCGGAGAGCATAAAGTAGCGAATCACAGAGAGGGAAGTTGCTTACCAAAGCCATTGGGTTGACACAGAGTTGCAGAGAGAGAGAAGGAGAGGAGTGAGGCAATGGGGAATGTGAATAGAGAAGAAGAGTGGGTAGGGTTTGTGGAGGGTTTTTACAGATTTAAGACCAAACGAAAATAATTACGAATTTATAAAATGGGAAAAGGAAAAAAAAAGTGCTTTCGGAATATGCCGGTCGTGATTCCTTTACTCTTTTTGTTTTTGGTTGTATAATATATGTTTTCTTTTTTCATTTTTTTCTGTGACGGGATTTCCTAAGATAATTCGGTAGTTTCTATTCATACTTTTATAAATAATTAATATGTTGTTCTGCATCTCTTTAATTTTTCCACAATATCTCTCGTTCAATAAAATCAGTAGATAATGTCAAATTTATGTATTAATGAATAGGTCGTGTATATCTATTGCAATTGCTCAATTACTAAATTGAGCTCATGAACATTGACATGACCCCTAAAACATATCTGGTAATTGTTTGCGTAAATTTTCTGTATATAGCTTCTTACTCTAGATCAAAATACATTTTTTTATTAACTTACTTCTATTTTCAAAATAACTGTAATTATCTATGAATTGTAGCATGCACTTGAAAAACTCTAAAGAAGTAAACACATGCATGCAAAGAAGAGAGAATCTCCTCGAGGGAGATTCAAGTGAGGAAAAATCGCCTCAAGGATGATTCAAGGGGTTAAGTATTGTGTGAAAAATGAAAAACAACACCATGGCAGCCATAGGCATGACCATGCCATGCATAGTAAGTTAGGAGCATTCCATAACTCAGAAGCAAGCCGTAAATAAAATCCCAAACCATTCCTTAAGTTGAAGTATATTTCCATTATGCCATACATTATGATTTAAGATTCTGTAATTGTTTGTTACAAATCAATATTTTTTTCGATGACAAAATCAATATTTTTTTAACGGAAACCATTCTAATGAGGACCATTAAAATAAGGACTAGTTGAGGACTTTCTAATCAACGGTTTGGGAGACCCACTTTTTGATCACATTATGGCAAATCAACAGTTAGATGTATATGTATACATGAGTACATAATTTTTGAAAATTTTCATCTAAATTGCTAATCGTTAAGGTAGCAAATTAGTTACTAGTTGAGGACTTTCTAATCAACGGTTTGGGAGACCCACTTTTTGATCACATTATGGCAAATCAACAGTTAGATGTATATGTATACATGAGTACATAATTTTTGAAAATTTTCATCTAAATTGCTAATCGTTAAGGTAGCAAATTAGTTCAAATCGATAGACGAATCAAATTTATTAAACATGAACCATTCATGCTCATAACTAATAAATCACGATTATGAATGTTTTAATGATTTTCAATTTCATTGAAAAATTACATAAATAATCTACACATAAATATCTAAACATCTAATGATTGATTTTCAGAAATATGATATAAAAGTGGGTCTAATATAAAAATTATAAACTATTTTCTTATTTTAGTAGTCCTCGTTAGAATGGCCCAACTTCTTAAACTATGCTACATTGAAAAATGTGGAAGTTAGTTACATGAAGTATCTTTCTATTGCCCAAAAAACGTAGATGTCATGTGGAATCTTTACCACTTCATTTATTGTCGTTTTCTGTGAAGAAAAAAACAAAAGCAAGAGAATTTCATGTCCTTTTGCTTTTTTCCTTTTGTTTATTGTAAAAAAAAATACTAATTAGAGAAAAATCTAATAGAATATAAATAGATTTCTTAGGTCAGCCGTCAGCCTAAACTAGAGAACAGCACCACTAACATTGAGATAATTACAAACTTTTGAATATGAATCATGATACAAATTAAGCAACCATCACAGTTAGTCTAGTTGGAAAGAGCTTTCAAGTATGGACAATTCAGCATTTAATGAAATGGTCTTTCTAAATATATCCAGTAAAGTTCTAAGCATACCCATAATTTTTTTTTAATTACCTTTAATTTATGTTAAATTTAATCAACTGATTTGCCTAAAATGCCTTGGAAAACAATGTATCGAGCAAAACCAAACACACTCTCTAACTCTACACGTCTCTACCCAAATCTTTATGCTTGTTCATCCCCATCATGCGCTACCCAGATTTCTGCACAGGCTCAACGGTGGACAACAATTCATGTAGTAAAAAAGAACAGGCCATTGCATTTTGAATCTTTGTTCAATTGCAAAACACAAGTTTCTGCCAAAATTATAACCGAACTAATATGTGCATTCCCAAGAACTGCTTGTGTGCCCAACTTGAGGTCCCTCCACATCAATAAGAAGATATTTGATCATTATTTGCTATATTTCTTATCTTTGGCAGATTCTATACTCCAATAACTGTCCCACACTCCAACACTGAGATATTTCAAAATCCAACTTCAGATCCACATCAAAGAACCTACCATAGGCTTACCTGATCGATAATTGATATATTTTTTTTAATTCTAAGGCTCAATACATGCTCTTAATTATATGGCGCTGTTATTCTATCAATGGAAAAATCCGTTCTTTTTTTTTTTTTCCTTTTAATTAATCAATTATTAATTTATGAACTAGTCTGATAATAATGAATGAGATCTCTTATATATATATATATATATATATATAAGTTTTGTTGCTGCAATGCTGCAAGCATTGTCCGATCATGGTTTTCATAGTGCTCAGAAGCACAAAACAAATAAATCTCCTGATCTCAGCTGGGTAGGGTATGACGGGGATGAACGAGTATAAAGATCTAGATAGAAAGTTTTGTTTGGCTGGGTACATTGTTTTCTAGGGCATTTTGGGAAATAAGTTGGTTAAATTTAACATAAATTAAAGGTAATTAAAAGAAAATATTTTGCTGGATACACTTAAAACTTTGCTGATTACATTTAGAAAGACCCCTTAATGAAATCCTTAAAAATCCATATACTTTTGAAAATCTGCAGATTTGAATGAATAATTCTAAATCTTAATTGAATACATCAAGATTTTAAAATTTTCAAAATATTCTTTGTGGTCAGAGAGAAGAAGCATTTTATGACTCCTCAGCACGGATTAGATGTGGACTCAAAAAGTCTTTGAGGATACTGTGTGATATCGATAACAAAATTGATACAGATTAAGCATAAAGGCAACCAAAACTTTAGTTGATAACTCCATCCAAAAACGAACTAGGATCTGACAGAGGAACAAAAGCCTTAATCGAGCCAGGATCTGAACTAGAAGCAAAATTCGGATTATACTTGGATCTAACTTATAATAGGGCGAACTAATGATCACGCACGACGATCTAACGTGATCCGAGGACTTGCATGTATCACCGACAACCAAAACCAAACATTCACCGAAGTGAAGCAAGAAAGCGTACTCCGTACCCAAACTGAGGCGAGGTCAGCGCGCCGATTACATTCTCGCCAATTAATGGTTCTCCAGGCAATCGGGATTCGGGAGCCACCCTACCCTTGAAACCTCCTCGACGACACACAATTCTGGATCTACCTCCCGCGCCTCAACAAGCCTTCCTCATTCCAGGTGCTCGACGCCGCCGTCTCGCCAGAGCTGCCTGTTGATGTGTCCATATGGGAAGTGACGTGCGATTCGGCATCGATGGGGCTGCCAGTAAGTCCATGGCAATGTATGAGCCGGAACAAGTGATTAGTAGCTTGCCCTGCTCACATTGTTACCATGGAAACTGCATTGTCCAGTGGCTGGAGATCAGTCACCTGTGTCCATTGTGCCGGTACGCAATGCCGACTGTGGAGGAAGTGCCTGGAACGGAGTAAGGGAGGTTGCATTGGCTGCTAATCCTTCACAACTCTGGGTCTCTGGCTTTTGCCGCATGCCGAAAGGTAGTTTCCTAGTTGCTAGTTTCTAGTGGGTCTCTGGCTTTTGCCGCATGCCGAAAGGTAGTTTCCTAGTTGCTAGTTTCTAGTGAAACAAATTATATATATATGCTTGAATAATTTGTTGCCAGTGTATGTAGTAACAATGCAATACCCTTGTGCATATACTGTGTAGATTTTAATCAAGAAGCAACCATTAATCAAGTCAGTCATTGCTCTAGTCTTTGATCATTCGCATTGCTGTTGCATATTTAGTGGGTAATTCTACTGGTCTTAAAAAAACTTCTCATCTCTGTTTCCACTTATAGTGCAACTGTTTTTGAAAACTAGTTTGGTAAACTGTCACCATTCTACGAAATTTGTTATTGACTCAAATTGAGAGGGCTGAGAGGCATATTGAAAGTCTACAGAGGGAAAAAAAGAGACTTGGAAGTTGAGTTGGATGGAATTCAATCCATGCATCAGAGAGGGGAGCTCAAGGTAAGAGTTGAAGAAAGGGAGTAAGAAATAGAATGATTATAAGTAATGAGCAGAGAACTAGTACTGTTGAAGTTCGTCAAGGGCTTCTGGACAATGAATGCGCAGCCACATGCAGACGCACACAATACGGCAGAAGCCCTCTCTCATCAGCTACAAACGGCAGAAGCAAGAATCCATGAACTCCAGCAAGAATTGACATCTGTTCGCCTGAATGAAACAGCAATGAATAGTAAGATCAGGAGTGCTTCACAAGGGAAACGTTTAAGGGTAGAGAACTATGAAATGAATGTGGACTCTGTTCAAGACGGGTTATTGAGTGACTGGATTATTAGAGTAAATAAAAGGTCTAGGAGCACTAGTAGCCCTCTAAAGCACTCCCAAACAGAAGATAGTGGTTCAGTATTCAAAGAGGTGATGATAGCCACAGTCAGCAAACCAATCCAGAAGACTATACGAAGTTTAACAAAGCATTATCTTGGTGCTCTTCTTTCAGAAGTCATCTCTTGTACAAAAGGTTAACATGTTAATGCTGCTCGCTACCGACATTAATAACTCCTTAGGTGACTGTAGTATTTTGTCTTTTATGTTTTAGCTCAAGTTCTTTTTCTCTTTTGAAACACTAGTAGCTTATGTTGTTATGTCTTTATGCATTAGGAACCTGGAATTCATAATGGGATTCTGAATAATGCGCGTGTATTTTTAAATGATAATGTAATATACTTTATCTGCTAAGTGAAACAGGTCTTAAAGAGGCGTTCACCTGGAAAAGAATCGGAGGACATTACGCCTGTATTAATCAGGTCCTATCAGTTGCAGAGTCTCTCTGACTTAACCATCATTCTTTTTTTGTGACATTGGGTTGATGTCTAGGTGTATATATTAATACCAATACAGGAGAGAATCCTAATTGCTAGATGAACCCTTTGCAGCAAAATTGAAGATACCTGCTCCTCCAGCAACTTTTTGTTGCTATTTATTTCTATTCACTGTATTTTTCTTTCTCATTTATTTGTCATTGATCAACATTGATATTTAGTGGCTATTTGTCAGTTCCGTTGTATTGTTGTGGATAAATTGCAATATCAACATGTGTTTGTTCGAATCACTCCTTTCTAGATGCTGTTCCTAATGACAAGTATCATTGTGGCGGCTTTATTAAGTCTGGAGTTGATTTGTGATAAACCTTCTTCATGCCTTTCCCACTTTATAGCTTTTATGAGTATGTGGCATAGGTTTTTCTCTGGCATTGTTTCATGTAGATGCTGATTTTTAATTTTTTTAGCTGAGGTTCTAAAGAGAGTGATCTTCCATATATATGTTGCTTTTTTTTCTTGCCAAAAATAAAAGCAAGAAGAAAAGGAAAATCTTCAGAAGGGAATAAGACAACAGTTTCAGGAAATGGTGCTTCAATATCATGGAGGAAACTCAAATGTCGATGACATTGATCATATTTTGGCTTCAATCAAAGATGTTGAGATTACTTCTCATAGCATTAGAGAGTTCCTGCCTAAGGTTAACTGGCAGCGGTTGGCTTCCATGTATGTTCCTGGTCGTTCCGGTGAAGAATATGAAGCAAGGTGGTTGAACCGGGAGGATCGCTTAATCAACCATGAACCATGGACTGTAGATGAGGACAAGAGAATTCTGGAGCTTGTTCAGAAGCAGGGGGTCAATGATTGGATTGATATAGCACCTGCATCACTATTTCTAAAAGGGATTAACAGGACTCCATTTCAGTGCTTGGCACGCTATCCAAGGAGTCTAAATGCTTTCATACTGAAAGGTGAATGGAGCAAGGAAGAGGATGCGAAACTCAGCTCCGAGTAGAAGTGTTTGGTGAGGGTGATTGGCAGTCCGTGGCTTCTGCTTTGGGAGGAAGAACTGGTACGCAATGCTCTAATAGATGGAAAAAAGCAATTCATCCAACCAGGACAAGAAAAGGTAAGTGGACTTTAGAGGAAGACACATGCCTGACCGTGGCTCATATTCATTTCGGGGGGACTAAAAATTGGAATAAAATAGCTCAGTTGGTGCGGAGGCAAACTCAGGTACAATGTCGAGACAGGTTTGTCAACTCTTTAGAACCTTCTTTGAAGTATGGTGAATGGACTGAAGAAGAAGACTCGATCCTGAGAGCAGCAATTGGAGAGCATGGACATTGCTGGTCAAAAGTTTCTGCCTGTGTACCTCAGCGGACTGATAATATGTGCTGGAGGAGATGGAAGGTGTTGTTTCCAGAGGAAGTGCTGGTGCTCAGAGAAGAGAGGAGAATACGTAAAGTTGCTCTTATCTGCAATTTTGTTGATTGCGAGAAAGAACGTCCAGCTCTTGGCCCTAATGATTTTCTTGAACCAGAGGATAATTCAACAAAAACTTTAACTTTTCCTAGGAAGACTGGGAATATAAAAAGAGGATCACAATCTGGAAAGACAAACAATATCTCTTCGAATTGTCAAGTTATGAAGAAGATTAGATCCAAGAGGCGTAAAAACTATGATAAAATTTGTTCTAATGAGGCTGACATATGTAATGGGGATGATGCCTCAGATTGGGATGATACTATTGCTTGCTTTGCACATAAAGTAAAGAAGAGACAGCAACTTATTGCTGATTTTTCTGTCCAAGCAAGTTGCCCCTTGCATCTTGAGAATCAAAGAGTCCTCTAGGTTGCAAACAATTTCAGCGATGCCTGATCGGTAAGCAGAGAAGGGCTCAATGCATGACAACGCTACGTCCACTACCTTGCACAATCTTGTGCAGCATGCTATGCCTGGCTACTATATATACAATATGCAAAATTTGGCTCAGATTAAGAGATGTCTTGTAAAATAGAAAGAAAATTTGGTGGGATTAAGGAATGCTAAAGGTTAATTGTTGGGAAATATGCTACCTGATCTGTAACTTTTGAAATAATCATGTCTCTACAATTTTAAATAAAATTGTAAGTTTGCAATCTCATTCCAAAATACTTGAAACTAGTACAAGTCATCAACACCATATATACCCCATCACCTCCAATTTGAAAAGAAAGAGTTTGGTAATAATCGATGCCAAGTTTCAGAGAGAGATTTCCTAATATGATAAGGTTTCCTCACTGTCTAAGTTTATGGGGTATATGTTTTTTAATTTCTAGGTTGTTATTCCTTTTTCTATTAGACGTCATCTTGCTATCATAATCTGGTCTTCTATATAAGCACAATTTAGATTGTATTTTTCATTAGAATACCAAAAAAAAAAAAAAAGCTACATTATACCTTTAGGTTTATAATCTCCGCCTACCTTTCAAATCTATACAGATGGCAGAAGGCGGCAAAAATGCTGGTGTTGAATACCAAGAAGACACCAATGGCAAAAAATTTGATCGTGGTGAGGAGGAGGAGGAGCTTTCAGTTCCGAGAGGGGGACCCCTCTACGTTCATAATCTGATGAGTCCAATCACCAGTGTCCCTTTCTTCCAGTCTTCGATTCTCCAACAACTGCAGGATTTAGAGGTAGAAGTATCTTCAGTTTCATCTCAAGTTTCTGACGAAGACATCTCCGTGGTTGAGCTCAAGATCATCAGTGAGGAAGAATTAGTAGATATGGCTATCAAGGAAGTACTTAAGGATGATGAAAAAGCTCCCAATGAAGGGATAGCAGATGACCTTGAGACATCAGATGATAGAACTTGTAAAAAGAAACCAAGGAAAAGAAAAGAAAGGGAGGCAAATGCTCTTGAGGACACTTACAGGGACAAGAAGGTTTTTTGGTCACATATTGCAAAGAAGGTGGAGCATATTAAGAAAATCAAAGAAAAACAGGATGAAGATAAAGCAGCTGTTACACTGCATTCATACAACCCTAGTCTGAAAATCGAGGGTCGCCGTGCTGTCACATCATCCTCAAGAACAATTGAAAGGTTAAAGCCCCTCAGGTCTGCAAGTTCAGCAGTAAAGGTAAAGTCATGCAGCAACAGTAGCATTCAGGACTACATACCTGTGCACCATTCAGAAGTTGCTCTTACAGTCGAGGTTTACCATAATGTGAAAATCTGGATCAAGACACAAGAATTCTTGGTACTAGGGAGACAAAGCTTAACTGAATTGAGGGATAAGATATACTGCTTAACAGACCATGCGATGCGAAAAGATCCATCAGGATATTTCCTCATTGAGGATACATTCTACAATGATTTGCGTGACCCCTCGGCATTAGACTACAGTGAGCCTATACTTGATTGGCTTACAAACTCAAGAGATAATGCTCTTCAAAAATGGGAATCCATTTTAGGTGGAGCTAACATGCAAAAGCAGAAAAAACTAGCAGTTGTTGACGGTATAAAAGGCTCACAATTGCCTCATTATAGAGTTATTGACATGCACAAGACAAAGTTTAGGGACTTGAAATTTCGACTTGGTGCTGGTTATCTGTATTGTCACCAGGGAGACTGCAGGCACACCATTGTAATTAGAGACATGCGATTGCTTCATCCGGAGGATGTACAGAACAGTGCAGTTTATCCGATACTCTTATTCCAACTGAAGCTACATGTACGAAAATGTAATGTTTGTAGGATATATAGAGCCACAAAGGTGACTGTAGATGACAAATATGCTCCGGAGAACCCTTGCTACTTCTGCGAGCAGTGCTATTACCTTCTTCACTATAAGGGTGATGGTTCGCTGCATTATCAGGACTTTGAAGTGTATGATTATCAGCACGATCAACCGCGTTGATGCATTGATGTCTTTGTAGAATGCCACAAAAGTACCTTCCTCTTCATGTATTTTATATACTTCTCCTTTTATTCCTTGATTTGGCTGTCTCTGCACGTCTCAGCAATGTGAATACGAAAATTGGCCATCATTACGCTCATGAATGTGCTGTGCAATTCTGTAGAAATCGAATATCTGCGTAGTACAGTTCAATATATGCAGAGAAAAGCATGATTGTATATATTGCATATGTATCTGAAGGTTGCACTCATCTGAATTTGAAATTAGCTGAACCAAGTCCAATTTTTTATTGAATACTTTGACTACAAGCCTGTTCTCCTTCAATGACTAGGGATTTGATTATTCTTACATGAGGTATAGCAACTACTTCTCTATAGAGTTATTATTAATAAGCTCAAAATAATTGCGGCTGAAAGATGTTATATCATATGTGAACAAGATCCTACAACGACACAAAAGGGAAAGAACAGCAAAACAGTGTTTGAAACACAACCAGCAGACTGAAAGACCTTCTAAAGAAATCATGAACTGTTACATTAACCTCTTGGAAAAACCTATTCCCTTCACTTGAAACATTTGGCATCCGACAATGGCTCCCCCTCAAAGGGCTCATGATCTTCAATCATCTGATTCACACACTCTTTTTGATCCTCATCAGTGATATCAACCTTCCGCCAATCATACAGTTCCATGTCATAACACTCATCCATTATGAACTGGAGAATTTCTTGCCGGCGGAACAGCCACAAGCCCTTCACCTTGAAAGGAGGCTCAGAGCCAATCACCAACATCTTCCCAAAAGCATACTTACGAGCCAAATCCATTCGCTGTAGAAAACCGCCCACCTTATTCAGAGTCACAAATGAAACAGTATTTTCATCATTGTACTTGTCCTCGCAGAACCAGAGTATAACCTTCGGGATCATACATTTCCCAGAATCCTGCAAGAAGTGGGTGTCAATATAAAGTATACATGAAATTCTCTTCAAGAACATTGACTTCATAACAAGAAAAGCAATCATGAAAACCTTAGAACTGGATGACTAAAGACAGTTTAAATTCCTAGGTGCAAGGATAAATCTCATCCAGAAGGAAAAGTTTCCTGGCATCTGACAATGTGTGCATTCTTAATTTCTTAGAGGAATCAAGTTCAAAAGCTGTCACTTGCTTACATGTGTATTAATAGATATATAAAAAACTACAAAGAATGCATCCCTTGCCTAGCAATGAGAGAAATACTGAAAAGGTGAAGGAGAAACAGCAGCAGCATGGCAACAAGATGGCAAAGAGAGTAAGATGCAATAGCATGAGATGTGAAAAGGTCAATAATCAGTGAGAGAGGGTAACAAATGTTGATATACTGTGACTCAAATGTTCATATTTTGGGTGATTTGAAGTTATATAGAAAACCATGAATAAGTACGAACTTAAGACCATGGCAGAATATTTCCACTACGGAGACAGGTAATTTAGCCAATAAAAAGCACCAACTGGAAGCTTCAACACTATCTAATGTAATTGAAGGTCTACTTTACTGACTTGCTCCTTTATTGAGGTCTGACCAAAATAAGGGTCGTACAGCTTCTGTGAAGTGCTAGACACTATTCTTTGCTATATCTTACTATTAATTAAGCTTAGTTTCTCATCAAGAAGATTGGAACCAAAATAAGGCCACCAAATGGAAACACCAATAATGTGAAAGAAGACTAGTACATAGCTATTACTGTTGGTCATAAAGCAACAATCATAGAAAATAAAAGTTCCATTTATTAAAGAGCACAAAAGTAACTGAACAAAAGAGAATAAACAGCATAGGACTCAGTACAAAATGGACCTACTATATTTTAGAAAAGATACAAATTGCATAAGAGAATGCAGGAGGATACTACATAGTATATACTGGCTGAAAATGCAATACCACATTCGCACTAGTGAGATTTGTGACAAAATGAAAACACAGTGTGCTAGCATGCATAGATTAAAGAAGGTGATAAGGAATCACCTCTAACAGCAACCTCACGGAAGTTGGTCTTTGTGTTTGAATAAAGTCTTTTCCATTCATCCAGTATCATCTTGCTAGGAGGCAAAAGATCAAGAGGATTCTTTGCCTTGGTCTTGGGTGCCTCCTCTTCCTGAGCAGACTCTTCTACTTTAGGTTCTGTTGGTTCTTTCTTGGCCTCTTTATTCGTCTGAACCTTGACCTTTGTTTCTGCAGATTCCTTAGGCTGTGAAGGCTTCATCACTAACTGAACAGCTGGAATAGATTCTGCTTGTTTCACCTCCCCCAATATCTTGCAAAAATTAGGAAGATTAACCAATGTCCAAAAGTATCTCTCAACATGAGGAAATTCAGATATAAAACTTTTTGTTAATAACCGACTAAATCCTGGCTTCAGATTACATGTCATAATGATATCAGCCAACGTGATAGAATGCCCAACCAGGTACGTGTTGGAAGCAAGATGAATGTTCAAAGCAGTTAGTGCTCTCTTCAAGGAAGAAATTGCCGCTTCCTCATCCTTTATGCCAGGAAAAAAAAAACGATGAATGTCAATTACTTGATGTGTCTCTGTAGATACATAGAGCAACAACTTTGAAAACAGATCTGGAAAAACTAAATGAAGCAATGTCTAACCAGAGGAAGGTAAACAGCATAACCCATACGCTGTTTCAACCATCGCAACATATTGGCATCAATCACCAAAGATGCAAAATCTATCCATTGCTCCACAAGGGCTGTCAAAGTGAAATAACAGCGTAAAGTGATTATTTTGGTATATCATCTGAAGTGTAAATAACCAACATTGGAAATCATTATCACGATCCCTGGTCCGTAGTAAATACATTTAGCATTACATGAATGACCTACAACTGAATCGTAAACATCAGTCCTACAACCTGAAAATATGACTCAGCTGACATTGCAACTCCAAAGTCTTCTCACAATGTGTGCAGGTAAAGATTTAACATTAATCCAAGAAAGATGTTTTTGACAGTTAAAAGAACTACCAAAGTCCACTTGGAATTTGTAATATTGTAATGGGACCCTTAAGGAGACTTATTGTAGAACATCAAGTAGACATATAGAAGTTGTACAACTGAGAGAGCCTTTATTTGCTTACCATGTTCAAATGAGGAAGAACCAAAAAGAGGATTATCCGCTTTCAAGCTAGTAACTGCAGCAAGTGAAAACATACAGTCAAGTTCAACCTCTGACTATAATTCTTAGAGATAAATTCAAAAACCTATGATACAGTCCTCTCACCATAGTGTGCAATGGCATTGCTCTCGAAAACAGGACCAACAGGTGTTTCTAACAAAGGAACCTACAAGTCAAAAGCCATTCCCGGTAAGCAAAACATAGCAAACATACATTTTACACCTGCAATGAAATAAAGCTCACCTTCCCAATAGGGGGTCAATTTGAGAAAATTGGCAGTCTTATTGGACATTCCCATCTCAAAATTCTTCACCAATTCAAGGTTCACACCACTGTACTCGGCAGCAATACGTGCCTTGCAACCACTTTTATTGGTCTTCCAATCATGCAACACCTAAAAGTAGAGCAAACACACATAAGTATCATGTACTTATAAATAGTAAGATACATACATTCTAACATACAATAATGTTCATCTACTATATTCACTAATTCCAGTACTGTGGCCACTAGCAAGGTGGTGTAATGGAACAATGCCTCGAGTTTGTACCATAACCAGTATAAGCTTCCAAACAGAAAATTAAAGAGAACTTATATTCTTAAGCCATGGTTCACATCGTCACTTCGAATGAATACAAGTGAAGGGTTTGATAAAAGATTCAATCCCATAACAGAGAATTGAAAAAAAAAAAAATGCTTACCAGAGACATTTTGGGTCAACACTAATCTCCTTTCACAGAAAGAGAGAGAGAGAGAGAGAGAGAGAGAGGCATGTGGAACACGGTGATAGGTAGCTCGCTTATGGTTCAGTAAAGACAAAATTAGAGGTTGTCTCGTTGTTTTGGCGGGAATAACAAAGCTTCTTTCAGAAATGAATCTGCGAAGTAACATAAAGCTTTCTTTTTACCAGAGTTTGGATTGTCTAAAGTACCCCTATCAAACTAAATCTTTAGGATTATGTGAGGGTAAAATCGTGAAGTTATTGTATCTAGCTCATTCAATGCCACTACCCCACTCTAATTGCAATTACCCAGAGATCTGCTGTCATTATCATTTCTTAGGTGCCTACCAGTTAACCCCTGCACTTTTCAACTGCTTAATTTGCCATGAACTTCAATATATCTAATATAGTAGGTAAATCATTTGTTGAGAACAAATTGTAAAGACTATCTTTATATTTTCTTTCAATTGTTCCGTAAATTGAAAAACGATTACAAGCTGAAAAAGCGCATGAAACACCAAACTGGAAAAAGCATTGCCGGAACTTACAGCAGTGAAAATGCATACAAGTTTAGTTCCAGCATTGACCATAAAACCCATCAGACATTAAGGTACCAATCCAAAATTATTCAACTTGAAAGCTTTCGCCTATCTAGTTTCCCCACAATCTACTTCAATCGTCAGAAAAACATAGTATTAGCAAATAATGCATTATGGTTATAATAGCAACCCTTGGAAGAGCAGCCTTTTATCAGGTCAAGAAAGATGATCAAGCAAGCAGCAAATAATGCATTATGGTTTGGTCCCATACTTTGAGCTGAAGCTGCCTCCACTATGCTGCACATGCTCAGGAATAACTGCGAGTGCACAAACTTCCAAGTCCTTGCTATCACCCGATGTGAAAAAGGCTTAGTTGTGGATACGTTATACATTGATTTTGCCTCACAAATATATATTTCCTCACTGTGATTCTGTGAAAGTACATTATAATGAAATTTGCATTAAAATTGCTTATACACAAAAATGAAACAATCAAGTATTCAGAAATTCAGCACAGGAAATGCACCAGATACTTCAGACAAAACATGAAAAGACCTGGGGAATAAGGAATGGCTCATAGTGTACTCATGTCCATTCAACATTAGATTATGATAATATCTTTGTTTGAACTTAGGTATGTGACCTTGCAGGATAAGGAAGACACAGTGAAATTTCACTTCAGTCATGCCAATAGCATCACAAGAATCAATTCTAAGGTTTGATTTGAGATATTTCACAATTACAGACATCACTAGTTCCATTGTCATTTGTAAAGATATAATGCCATTAAAACAAACAAACATGAACAAGAAGTCGATGTTGACGACAGCATTGGCAAAATACTGAAACAGATTTAACAAAAAAGAATCAAAATAAGAAAAAAGAGCTGTTAAGTGGCAATGTCAATATAGGGTAGGATTCATGAGGTGCTACAAAAGCCACATTAGGAAAACCACAAAGTTCACAGGTGCTGGTGTAGTAGTAGCAAAACTTAAAAGGATGTGTAGGACCAGGACGCAAGTCAGTAGTAGTGGGGTTGTAGTCATGAAATAAGATGACCTGAGTTCAACCCAGTATTTCTTCTGTTCAAGAGCAGAAATAATAGAATATCTTGATCTTCTTCTGCTTTTTTATCTTTTTCTTTTTTTTTAACCAAATGCTTTACTACTACTTAATTGCCAAACATATAAATATAAGAACACGGCAAAACCCTTAGTATATTGAAGGAGAATAACATTTTTCACATTAAGCATATATATTAGATATATGTCTATATGTAATTTTGTAGAAGAAAAATATTTATTTGAAAGAAGAAGAAATACAAGTAAAAGAAATCCATGGCCTAGAGCTGAGACAAATAAGAACAAGTCAAAGATGGATTGTTCATACATATAGAGACGTCTGCATGTAAGTGTGTATGCCTGCAATCTTTAGGAATAGGTTATATTTCAGCATGAAATATGCTCCTGAGCAACTATTTGGATATAAATTCTTTAAGCAGCAAAGGTTTTCATCAAAACAAATGAATTTCACCATAATGGAGCCTGCCTGATAATCAGCAATAAGAGAGAGGGCACTACTTATATTTATGTAACAACAACAGTAGCAAACAAACACATATGAAAAAAGTTGGAAGAATAATTCCTTACCTGACTCTAACTGGATACTTGTTTAACAGAATTATGGAAGTTGGGAAATTTGTGGAACAAGCAGTCTGAGTGGGTGAGCCAGCGACTTCACCATGTTAAGGGGAAGTAAATAGTCACATCAGCATTTTTCAGACAGATAACAAAGGCGCATAACTTTCCCAACCAGACTAAATGACAACTTGCTCCTTTGCAATAAAAAATCAACAACAGAGAACCTAGTTCAGTGGCCCATGCCACTGGGAAAAATAGCTAGACCAACTGAATTTTCCAGCCAATATAACCATGCGACAGGAAAAGGCCCAGGCCAGCAAAAAGATCTGAGTGCCGAATCCAGATTCTTAGGAGTTAACACTTCACATGGCAAGCCTCTGTAACCCAATTGTGTAGAGCACCTCTTTTGATATATCAATCAGCAATTTTGCAGCATTAGTTAACACCATTGCCAATTCATGACTTGACACAACTCACCAGTATACTTTTTCAAGCAAGTGGTTCTGAGTGTGGTTCCTCTGTTGACCTATCCATAATGTCAGGAAGATGGATTGAAGAGCCAAAAAGTGCCATTTTCTCTGTCAAGTTCTTGAGGGCCTCATGCTTGTTTGCCAGTTCCATAAGCACCTTGATCCTTCTAAAGGAAACATTACTTGGCTTATGCGCCTTCTCCACCATCTGCAAGAAGCACGTTTCTGCTTCTGTTAGTTTACCCATATCACACAGCAAATCAAACAGCACATCAGATACCAATATATAAGACCCAAAACCCTTCTCAACCATATCATTCCACAGCTGCAATGCCATATCCACCTTTTCCAGCCTCCTAAACAACCTGATCAGGAACATGCACGACTGTGTATTAGGCAGACACCCAGTATGCATCATTCTCCCATACAAGCTCCAAGAGTTCTGCAAGTCACTTGACCAGAAGAAAACCCTAAAGAACAAATTGTAAGTAGTTGCATTTGGACTCAAACCATTACTTCTCATCTCCTCCATCAACCCATTAGCATCACCAAGCCTCTTTGCAATGCAAAAATTCCTAATGGCAGCATTGTATGCCGCAACATCTGGGTAGCACCCAAGCTCCTTCATTTCCTTCAACACATCTCTGGCTTTATCAGGCTGACCAACCAACCCCAGTCCCCCAATGACACAAGTATACGTGATCTTATCCGGTGATATATCCTCGTCACGCATTGTTTCCATCACCTTAAACGCTTTCTCCATTTCCCTATTCTTACTATAAACGTCAATCAAACAATTGTACGAAACAATATCAGGTTTCAGACCCATCTCCCTCATCTCCTCGAAAAACCCCTCAGCTTCCTCCGATGACTTCCAACCCGATAACAATATATTAAAGGTCTGCAAATTCGGCCTAAAGCTCTGCTTCAGCTTATGATACACATTCCTAGCATCTGTCATACTCTTCTCTTGACAAAGAGTCCTCAACAACGCATTGAAACAAGCTGTGTCGAATTCGGGCACAAGCTTCTTGAACTTTCTGAAACACTCCACAGTCTCCCTAACAGAACAAACCTTAGCAATCCTAGCTAACACAACCATCACAGTACGCGGAGTTATCAAATTCCTATCCTTATTCTTGATCTCAACCAAAACCTCCCACATCTTTTCGAACATTCGACTTCTTCCCAACATATAAAGCATTGTGTCGAGTGCAAATGTGGTGTGATAAAATCCTCTCCTATTCCCAGTGTAATTGAAAAACTCGAGAGCCTGTAAAGGGTTTCCATGGCTGAACCTAGCACGCTTCAGAACCTCATCTATCAAATCATTCGAGAGGAAAACACCGCTCGATTTCAAGTTTTGCTTCAAGTTTTGGGAACGGGTGGAGCTACTGACTATGCGGTAGACAGTGTCGACGTCACTGTCGATTGGGGTTTGGGAAGAAATCGAGGGAAAAAAATTGGGTTTTGCGGAGAGTACCTGAAAAATGGTGATGGGGATGAGATGGGTTTAGCTTTTAGTGCCATAATCATCTCCGTTGAAATAAAAGCTTGATTGACCCAGAAATGAATTGCGGCTCTGTTTTGCAGTTGGCTGGCAGTATTGCACTACCTCTGGAGAGAACACTATGTTGCAATGAGATGGGCTGTAAAGCCTTGGAGCGTTTTGTTGTCCGGTTGAGGCGAGGGCAGCAATATAAGGACCCGCAATATGAACAATGGGGCAGTGGTGCGGATGCACGAGAATTCCACGTTAGCAGCAAAATCAAACCAAAAAATTGTGTTATAATGAGAGCCACTTTAATGGGGATTAGACCATGACTTTCTAATCAAATGGTTTAAAAGATCAATTTTTTAATTACATTACGATAAATCAACTGTTATATGTTTATGTATGTATGAGTAAATCACTTCTGAAAGTTTTTTTCCAAATTGCTAATAGTTAAGGTACCGAATTAGATCAAATCAATGGACGAACTAAATCTGTCAAACATGAACCATTCATGTTCATAATTGATCAATCAAGATTATGAATGCCTTAATCATTTTCAATTTGGTTGAAAAATTGTATAGATGATCTACACATAAATATCTAAACATCTAACGGTTGATTTGAGGAAATGTGATCGAAAAGTGGGTCTCATCAAATAGTCTTCAACTAGTCATCATTTTAGTAGTCTTTATAAGAAGTTTTCCCAACATATTAGAGCATCAACTTCTTAAAATAATAGCTCAGCTCTTTACAATCGTAGACTAGTTTTAGATCAGACTAAACTTGTTACCAAAACATGAAGCATGTCTATTTTTGTATCAAACTAGTTTAATTGATGTATTCATACATTTATATATAACATGGAAAGATCATTGTGGGTTTCTCTCCAAATGTATAACTTTCAGAAGGTCAGATCTTTGTCAGTCGGAGCCACCAAGAACAACCCACAGTAGATTGACGCTGCCAGAGTAGCATATAGTGCAGATACATTAACAACCACAAAAAAGGAGCACTTATTCCTTGATTCCTCCACATAGCAATAAACCTTCAAGGAATAAGATGCCATCGGTACCCAGGTAGTGTTTGTACCTATTTTTGATAAACCGGCCCGTAAATCAATTGGCCGATAGATGAGGAAAATATAGTGTTTTTATTGTTGATACTCGATAAAATTTCATATTTATGAGATTTTATTAGATATTAACTTTTGGAGAAGAAGTGAGAAGGGAAGGAAATAACGGCGATAATTATTCTTTAGAATAAATAATGCCGAGATTTTGTTGAGTTTGAAGGCATTAGAGAGAATATTTCATAGTTAAGAACAAATCGATATAATGGCACCGCAAGAAGAATGCAATTATGGTGCAATTAAGGAATTTATTACGCCTAATTGTATTTTCTTTCCTAAATGTTTTGTTTGTAATAGAATAAATACGAGGCATTTAGCTCATTGTAAGAGGTCCCCGACCAACACAACTCAAAATCAATACATCAAATTCTCTACCATATCAATCTTTTCATTCTTTCTCTAGCCTACTTTAATTTTTATCGCTTTCTTTACCTTCCGCACTTTATCTTTCCTGCAATTTACTCTTCAGTCTCTTTAAATTTCATGCAATTTAATGAATTCGTATTCAGATTCTTGCTCTTTCACTTTTTGCACTTTACTTTCTGCAACCTATATCAAAAAATCAAAAAGAGAAGCAGCATCGGTGAAGATGCCGAAAGTCCTTGCAACAAAGGCAAGAGAACCCAGTGGCCAAGAAGGTTCCTTCCTCAGTCCACAGTCATTTGAAAGAAGTCAGATCAAGCACAAATCTTATTAAAACCTCGTTTGACCAATTGGCTATGAGTTGGCACGCCTGCGTATCAAGAAGGACAATTAGACTGCAAGTCCCTCGGCCTCTAATTTTAGCCAAGACGATTTTGAGGCAAACAACTTTTGGCACGCCAGTGAGACCCTAATGTTTTAGGCATATTCACAATGAGTTTCTTTGAGCCAAATTCAAACGGCTCAAGTTCAATGTATGGTGTCAATGGGAGGTACAGTTATGCTGCGTGCAAAAGTTTTGTTGATTTCAATAGCCACGCCGCGTGGAATTTACAAACATCCAAAATGTAACCTCAATATTGTTGCATTTTTGACAAGGAGGTTGATTTTCCTCCATATGGTCAGCCCAAATTTGATTTTGACATTGAGCCTATTTATGAGACATATGAAGATGACGGGCCAATTCATGGCTTTGATCCACTCATAGGGCTAAAGCACCGTCAAGAAGTTGATTATTTAAGTGAGGAGATTGTACATTTTGACATGATTGTCGGAGATAAAACCGACTTAGAAAAATCATAATCGGCCAAGTTTGAAATGAAAGCCAAAGTGGGCCATTTAAAACATTTGGTGATTGAGCTTCTATGTTCAGCCTACTTAGTGGCTGAAGATCAAGAAGATATAAGTTATTCAAATTCAATGTCACAGTGCCTCCAAATTGCTTGAATCAAAGGCCCCAAACAAAGGAAATTCCAAGTTTGTAGTAAAACATCGTTGGCCTCCTCCAAATTGGCCACGATAATTTTTACATTCTGCTTTCTTGCTTTCGTTTCTTAAAAAAAAAAAAAATTACGATCGATTTTTTATAAAGAGCAGAAGTTGGTGATGCATGTTTGTAAAAACAGTAAGCATGCTGCGGCAAAACTAGAGCCAATATTTAAAGGTGAATGTTGACCTTGATGGCTTATTAATTGTGGAATGGAGACGTGTAGCCAACAAAGGTATGAATCTGATTTTACTTTTCAATTGCAAAAGTGCTCTCATGCAGCAAGCATTTGTAAATTTGAAAGTTTGGAGCTAAGCATTTATAAGTATACCATCAAGAGGAGAAAGAATTGTTTGTCGGCAGCCGTCTTGTGATTCGGCAGCCATAAAAGCCATAGTTCTCTATGATTATGGCTGGAAAATATTTTTGATGTTAGGCCAAGAGTAATTTTCTTCTCTTGCCTAAGAGTTCACTCGACAACGAGGCCAACATTATTCACTAGTTCCTTAACCACTCAGCTGAAGCCGAGGCTCAAGGAACTAGGGGGGGCTATGTTTGTACCTATTTTTGGTAAACTGGCCCGTAAATCAATTGGCCGGTAGATGAGGAAAATATAGTGTTTTTATTGTTGATACTCGATAAAATTTCATATTTATGAGACTTTATTAGATATTAACTTTTGGAGAAGAAGTGAGAAGGGAAGGAAATAACAGCGATACTTATTCTTTGGAATAAACAATGCCAAGATTTTGTTGAGTTTGAAGGCATTAGAGAGAATATTTCATATTAAAGAACAAATCAATATAATGGCACCGCAAGAAGAATGCAATTATGGTGCAATTAAGGAATTTATTACGCCTAATTTTATTTTCTTTCCTAAATGTTTTGTTTGTGATAGTATAAATAGGGGGCATTTAGCTCATTGTAAGAGGTCCCCGACCAACACAACTCAAAATCAATACATCAAATTCTCTACCATATCAATCTTTTCATTCTTTCTCTAGCCTACTTTAATTTTTATCGCTTTCTTTACCTTCCGCACTTTATCTTTCCTGCAATTTACTCTTCAGTCTCTTTAAATTTCATGCAATTTAATGAATTCGTATTCAGATTCTTGCTCTTTCACTTTTTGCACTTTACTTTCTGCAACCTGTATCAAAAAATCAAAAAGAGAAGCAGCATCGGTGAAGATGCCGAAAGTCCTTGCAACAAAAGCAAGAGAACCTAGTGGCTAAGAAGGTTCCTTCCTCAGTCCACAGTCACTTGAAAGAAGTCAGATCAAGCGCAAATCTTATTAAAACCTCGTTTGGCCAATTGGCTACAAGTTGGCACGCCTGCGTATCAAGAAGGACAATTAGACTGCAAGTCCCTCGGCCTCTAATTTTGGCCGAGACGATTTTAAGGCAAACAGGTAGAGAAGGTCAACTAGTGTCGACATTGAGAGAAAGTCGTCAAGAAGACTCAGGCTGTAAATCTAGCCACCTGCGATTAGAGAGAAAGGAGAGCGCTCTCATTAGTGTTTCTGTCTACCAATATTTTTTGTTAGACTAGCAAGAGATTAGACTAATAGACTTCAAAGTTTGTACGAGTAAGTTATGAGGTGAGGAGCATGAATTACTGTTTTGAGAAACATTCCCTTTATATATTTTCCTGAAACATACATTTTCTATTTCAGTTAAGAAACCAATTATACCTTCCAATTTTCTCCTTGACCTAATTCGTTTCACAACCTGAACTCAACCTGATTCGATCTCTTATGTCCGACCACCACTGCTCAAACCATCGGTCGAGAAATGACTGTCTTTTTTCTCCCTCCTTCGACCCATAGGTTCTCTTTTGGTTCGATTCTTAGCACCCAATGAGATTTCGATCGTATCTTCCTCATCCACCCACCATTGGCCGTGAAACTACTTGGTCTCTAAATACCTTTAATTGGTGATAAAACCGCTCAAGCCTCTTAGATCGATTCAATGTGTAGAGAGAGTATGATCGGTGTAAAGTTTCTAACTTTCGAAAATTTCAAGGAGTTTTCCGACCAATCCACGTCAAATTGATCTTTAGTGCATATATAAAAATTGATAGCTGTGTTGTGGTGATCATATTGGCATAATTTTTTACTCTAGATTCGAAGGCAGAAATGGTGGTACCTAGGGCCCACACACGGCATTTGTGGAGGCACGTGCCACCTTCCCTAGCCTTCTAGTTTAGCTAGTTAAGTCGAATTTGATATTATGACTATGTGACTATAATTTGATATGCAACTTTGAACTTTGGTAATCAATCAAAATTCCATAGTTTCCAAATTTTAGGTTTCAATTTGTAACAATCTTGAATTGTCTTCATTTTTCATTAACACGCTGAAACCGAGTTTGTTAGGAGTTTAGACATAGCAGCCACCACTCCATATTTTAGCAAATTCAAATTTGCTCACCACTCCACTCTATGTGGCGATATCATCATCCAAAGAGAATTTGCCACGTGTGTCTGATGCCCCAACTCTAGTTAACAATTTAAACAAATATTAACATTTAACTTTAACTACTTAATTAATGCAAAAAGAGAGAAAAAAGCGTGAGCAAACCCAGTGAAAAATCTAGCAAAAACTAGTCCCTGCCAAACGCGATTCCAGAAATCTCTTAGCAAACTCAATTTCTCTCTCTTTATATTATTTAATCAATTATTAATTTTAAATTTAAATGGTTAACTAGAGTTAGTGTACCAAACGGGTCAGGATCAAGGGACACATTTTTTGACATAATTTTTTACATCTTTAATTAGCCTTTAGATTTAATAACATCGAACGGTTCTCATAGCTCCATTAATGATGGGATAATTGAAATATAAATAAATTATTTTTATTAAAATTACAAGACTAAAAAATAAAATAACTCTCGCCCTCTCCCCTCCCTCCCTAGTCCCTCCTTCCCTCTCCCCATCCATATTTACAAAATTTTAGGTTAGATGAGATCAAGTTCGGAGGAAGCAGGGAGGAATGTTAAGAAGAATCATTGAATGATGATACAGATGGAGGAGTCAACCTCTTTGGCTTAGATATTGAGCATTGGTTTTGAACATCAGAAGCAATCTGGTTATTATGGGAGTGGAGGAAAAAGAGAAAGGAAGTATAAGATGATAAAGAAGAAGCCTATTGTTTCTCTTCAATCTGCAGGACTTATATTCCAGGAAAAAAGGGTGGTCAATCTACTCGTCTCCATGCCATGGCCATATTTATTCACCTCTTCAACTCTATTATTTTATCTCCTTTTTTCAGAACATCAATCTAATCTTGAGCTTAATTACAACTACAATTCTCTCTTCTCGTTGGTATTTTCATGGTTGATAAGAAGAACAAAGCTACTAATAATTATCCACTTTTTCTGTAATTTAGGATGGGCTGGTAGGTATCGGTGTTGTGTGAAACCATTTATTTATTTTTATGATTCTTGATTTTTGTATTTTAGGGAGATTATATATTTATATTTTTACATTATTGCCACATCATTTATTGGAGCTATAACAACCATTGGATGTAGTGAGATCTAAAGGCTAAAAAAGAATGTAAAAAAATGTGTCAAAGAATGTGTCCCTTGATCCTGACCCGTACCAAACACATGTGGCAGATTTTCTTTAGGTGGTGATATCATCACAAAGGGTGGAGTGGCGTGCAAGTTTGAATCTATATTTTAGCTGCACGTTATATATTTAATCTACTTGTATTGTATTTTGGTTAACTAATAACTATATGGCTTTGATTAGTGATTACTTATCTTAATGATCGATATTTTACCCTTTAAGGAAATACACTCGGGGCTTTATTTGGGTTCATGATGAAAGTAAAGAAAAATAAAAAATAAAAAAAAACAACAAAAAAGGAAAAGAAAGGAGGTAGCGTCTGAAGACATCAATTGAATCACTCCTTTTCAAAGAAAGAGAATTTTCTTTTACGCCCGAAATTGAATTCCACGTTCCGGAAGACCACTATTATCATTTGGGAACCTATCGCTCGAATTTTTTTTTTTAGGGCAACGGAAGACTAATCCATTGATCGAAATCATGACGACCTCACTCGGTCAAGCATAAAGGGTACAACACCCCTCATATTACAATGCAAGCTCAATAGAGTACTAAAACCAAAAGGAAATCCAAAAAAACTAAAGTTCCAAAAGAAAACTACTAGCCAAAGCAAATAAAAAAAACTACAACGGTACGATAACCTACGTCTTCTAGCACGAGACCTTTCCTTGACCGCATTGATGCCTAAGACCCTTTTGGTATACATCGCAGCCATCAAGCAAGACACGTCACACCCTAGTTGACGGAGGGAATCGTCTCCTACCCGAACTGGGAGACGAGCTCGACCAGCCCAACATGCTTCCCTTTCATACCATCAGCTTCTCCGTCAGGAGACCCCGACGCCATAGACTCAGAGCTGTCACCGATGGATGCCGCTGGTGCCGGTTTGGCCTTATTTCTGGAGCCTCGAGGCCTACCCTTCTTCTTGTACACCTTCGGAGCTGGAGACCTCTTCCCACCAACCAGACCTGCAGCAGAAAGTTGAAGCCCAAGATTTTCCGGCTGTAAAGTGCTCGAAGCCAAAGCCAAACCTTGTTTGGCATGCTTACTAGCGTTTGGAACGTCCTCAGTTCTGGGACGACGCATCCCCACCACCGGAGCTTGATTGGAGGTACCCTCTGTCCCGGAAGACACCATCTCTGGAAGCTCACGAATCTGCACAGTTTTCTTCTTCACTTGGGAACCTTGAAGGAAGAGAGTAGTGGAGAAGAAATAGAGGGCTGAACGTTTGCCCTAAAGACGAGGGCTGGAACGATCGGTCCAATTGCCTGCTGCGATCCCGCATCCACCACAGAATCAGTCTCCGAGTCCTCCACCCTAGGGCAACGCTGGCCACCGTGATTCAACATAGCGCAGGAGTGACAGCACCGTAGAAGCCTTTCATACCTGAACCTGAGAGTTAGAACATCAACAGGAGAAACCCTAACCTGATGGTCAAAATGCACCGGATCATGGATGGAGAGAACAAGCTAGCCGGACCCGAGCATCTCCCCTACGCAACGCTGTACGATCCACCTCCAGCACCTTACCAGTCATCCCCCCAATCAACCGAACGGTAGGTTCAGTCAAAATGCCCGAAGGTATGCCTTCCAACGTAACCCATATCCAAGCAAAATCCAGCTTCAAGGCAGAGATCTCCGAGAAGGCATCATAATCATTCAAGAGAATCATGGCATGTTAAAAACCCCACGGACCTCCCTTCTTCACCCGAGCAACATCCCTTTCACGGGTGAACGTAAACAGAAAACGTTCTCCCTGTGGTTGGACTTCCATGGTACCAGCCAACCTCCACATCGATCGCACAGCACTCCGGAATGAATCCAGCACCAACCCCCTCAACCCTGCAGGTATTAAGCCTCCCAACCAAATAGAAGTGTCGAGCCAAAAACTCCTTCCCCGGAACCCTGAGATTCCCCAAGTCAACCGGTTCTTCTCCTTCCTTGAGCGATAGCTTGGTTGCAAGTCTAGCAGTCATGGATGTGATCGCTGCAGCCATGAAATTAGGACGCCGCACAACTTGGAAAATACTCGAAATTAGGACGCCGCACAACTTGGAAAAGTCGCGGTATTTTTTTCTCTAAGGTTACCTATCGCTCGAAATTGAATTCCAAGTTCCAACATAAAAGGAAGAACTCAATTATCAATTGATAACGTGTTTTCAAAGAAAGACAAAATCTTCCGGCCACAGGTCAAGTCATCACTGGCAGCTCTCCGTATATACTTCCCAGTTCCTAAACTCCCAAAACCACAACCCACGTACCTACACACGTCACTGAGTATCTCAATGTCACCATATACAATTGCGCTCTGATTACTTTTCAGCCATGGCATCCACAAGCATCGGTAAGGCTAAAGCATTGACAGTGACGATGGACCCATTTCCACATTATTGGTTCCAAACAGCCCACATTGTCTTCCAGCATATTCTCAAACGTATAAAGACCCAGTTGTGTCCATTCATTTCCATACCAGAACTATTAAAGCTCCAAGAACTTGAAGTACCCAGATTGCAAGGTCAGATAGATGGCTAACCAAGCTCCCACACTTCCTCTTCTTACTCCTTACAAGTTGGGAACGTTTGATCTTTCTCACAGGTAAACCTGCTTTAATCTTTCTCTCTGCATTGCATGTTACGTTGGTTGATATTATTGCTAAGAGCCCAAGAACAGGTTTTGGCTTGCTCATCTTCCAAATTGGAATTGGATCATTTTGTTTGTGCATTAGTTGACCATAATATGATCGGTTTTGTTTTGTAAACTCAGAAGATGTGTTTGTGGAAACTCCCAATTGAACAAGGAATGAGAAAGTTTACTGTTTGAGGATGAAAAAGTCTTGCGTTGTGATTGGTTGATCTATTGAAATACATGCTTAATCTTGGTGTACATTATATAATAATGATGTTGCTAAGAGCCAGATAATGTTGGGTTTGGATGAATTTGTGTGCTGGCCTGCTGGGGTTATGATTTGCCATTGATATGATATGGGTTTGGTACAATTTATCTGCGTAGATGATTACTACGACTGACACATTAATAATCAATTGATGTTTCCGCCAGACGGCCAGGGATGATACATGTGTGGGGGTGTACAACTGAACTGTCGCTTTGAATTCATCGTTAAATTTCTATTTAGTTGCAATCTATTAGGAAAAGTATTGCCCTTCCTCCTTGAGCATTTCATAATCCAATCCGGTTTATGTTTGGTAATGTTTCATATTTTGTTTGGCTAAGATAATATGATAATATTTTCAAGAGCTGGTTATGTTCTCTTTCAAACTTGTCACTGGTCATAGAGATGTAATTTCTTAGATACTGCCAGTGTCCAGTAAGACAGTATTGATGGTTGTATTAATAAGTGTTTAATTCGTTTATTTATTCCAGAGTTGTTTTAGCGCCATTGACTAGACAGAGATCATATGGAAATGTTCCCCAGCCACATGCCATCTTATATTACTCTCAGAGAACATCTAAAGAAGGTCTTCTCATAGCTGAAGCCACTGGAGTTTCTGACACAGCACAAGGGTAACTTTAATAATAACTATCAAGTTTCTTTCTGTAAAATCTTTAATCACAAGATGCAGCAGAATTTGCAACTTCCCCATTGAAAATTTTGATCCCTTTTTGTTTCTTTCATATGTGAAGGTATCCAGATACTCCTGGTATATGGACAAAGGAGCAAGTTGAAGCATGGAAACCCATTGTCAATGCTGTACATGCTAAAGGGGGTATCTTCTTCTGTCAGATTTGGCATGTGGGGAGGCTTTCAAATACTGGTGCGTTCCTGACTTAGGGTTTAGGGTACCTTTATGACTTAACTTTATCCTAGAAACCCTTGTGAGCATAAGTGACTAATTAGACTAGTGAAGCATTTGAAAGCAAATTGTTTTTTTTTTTTTTTGTTGATAGGTGTTTGGCCTTCCTTAGGTTATAAGGAAAACAGAAAGTTTCAAGGTGGATGAAGTTTGATAAATTAAAATAACTTAGAATTTAAAACTAGTGTAGCATCTGCTATGCCTCATAACAAGTGAATGACTGCGGCTGATGATATCTTGTTTCTCTGTTGGCGACATATTATGGTTTCATAACAAGTGAATGTAGATACCAATCTGAGATCGCTCTTCTATTTTTATTTTTTTTTAATCCAAAAAAAAAGATCTCAGATTGGTATCCGTGGTACCATTTTATGCCAAGTCAACCCCGGAGAATAACATGAAAGAAATATGATTGATTGGGTCCACAGAACCTGCATGCATGGTATCTGTATTTCACTGAATGATCTAAACCTATCTATTATAAACTTCTTTTTCACCAATATTGTTATTATATGGGGTTGTTGTAGCTCAATGAATTGGATATTCCTTCAATATAATCTATTGTGTCTCATGATGATTCTATCCCTATTTGCTTATAGGCTTTCAGCCAAATGGGCAAGTCCCAATCTCTTCTACTGACAAGCCCCTAACGCCCCAAATACGAGCTAATGGCGTTGATGCTGCCCAGTTCACCCCTCCAAGACGATTAAGGACAGATGAAATTCCTCAAATTGTCAATGATTTTAGACTTGCTGCAAGGAATGCTATGGAAGCTGGTAATCCTTTTTAAGTTAAATATGAAATAAATATACATGTCCTTTTACAGAAACGTATTATATCAAAGTGTGGTGCCAAAAATGTCTTGTTAGAATATAATTAAAAAGTTGTACTAGACAAAAAAAAAAGTACAAGTCTTCTAGGAATAACAATTTCTTACTTTCAGTTCGTTATAGGATCGATAAGTTACCATTTTCTCTTCGTTTTGGTTTTGGGGAACGACAAGTTTCAAAAGTCTTCGCTACACTAATATTATTGTTTGTTTATTTCATAGGCTTTGATGGGGTTGAAATTCATGGTGCCCATGGCTACCTTATCGATCAATTTTTAAAAGATCAAGTAAATGATCGAACAGACCAATATGGTGGATCTCTAGAAAAACGTTGCCGATTTGCACTAGACATTGTTGAAGCTGTTGTCAACGAGATAGGAGCAGATAAAGTTGGAATTAGATTATCTCCATTTGCCGACTATATGGAATCCGGAGATTCTAATCCAAAGGAATTGGGCCTCTATCTAGCCAATTCCTTGAACAAATATGGAATCCTGTACTGCCACATGTTTGAGCCAAGAGTGGACACAGTTGGGGAAAAAATTGGATGTCCCCACAGTCTTGTACCCATGAGAAAGGCTTTTAATGGTACCTTCATTGCTACTGGTGGTTTTGACAGGGAAGATGGGAACAATGCTGTGGCTGAGGGCCGTGCAGATCTTATTGCTTTTGGTCGTTGGTTCTTGGCTAATCCAGATTTGCCAAAGAGATTTGAGCTTAATGCTCCTCTAAATGAGTACAACAGAGATACATTCTACACATCTGATCCCGTTCTTGGTTACACTGATTATCCATTTCTTGACAGCACTGCTTGAGTTTCCAGCTGAGTATGGGAAGCTTGAACTCGCTTATATATTATTCCTGCATTTGCCTAATTTAAAGTTTTCTTGGTACTTTTCTTTCCAGGTATGTACAATTAAAATACCAAGGGGCAGAGGCTGGTTGACCAGACTGTAGAGTTCTCAGTTGGTATAGTGTAGCTGTTTGATATAGTGCCCTGTCAAGTGTCTTATTGTAGCTTGTGGCTACGTGATCGATGCAAACTGATTGTAGCCTTGTAGAGGATGATTTTATTAAAAATGGCCCGTCTTTTGATTTGTACCAACTACTGGATCTCCTGTTTGTCTGTACTCTGCATATTTATTATGAGAGATATACCCGAGGAAATTATAACTTCTGAAATCTGAACTTTGCTGTTGACTGTGGTCAACTTGATTTTATTGTTCGCATTAACTTGTAATTGAAAATACATTATAAGGTAAAACTAAACGTTGAGAATCCATGCCAGTCCTATGACTTCTACTCTTGCATGATCATGATTCTTCATCATCATATTGGTTCAAAGCCCTGTATGAAGATGACGTTTTATCTTTCCTGGTGATTGGTGAGCTTTGTGGCCAAGTTTTTTGAAGTTCAACTTAGAAAGAATTGTGGATTGTGAATTTGGGCAGGTCTAGACTATGGAGATGGTGAAGAAAGCATGCAAATGTCTCTTCCAGATTCCAGAAACATGAATCAGTCGGATTATTTCACAGGTAGATGTTCCTCTTCACTCTCTACTCATTCGTCGAACTGTAGTTTCCCTGAAACTGTAAGAGGTTGGGACATTTCATTTCCTGAGGAACTGCCATGTGCTCTGCTGGTTGGCAATTCATGGATCGGTTTATGCAATTAGGCAAGTTGGGAGGGAATTATATTAGGGAAGTAGGGGATTTCTGGTGTAATTGAAGGTATAAAGACACACCTGCGTCTGCAAATGATATATCTTTATACAAAAAAAATTAAATAAAAAGAAAAACCAACTGAAAAACCAAATAGATTAGATGGTACGTAGAGGACAGGACTCTTATATGTCTGCTCAAATTCCCACAACTCCTCTCCTCACTCCTTCAAAACTGGGAAAGTTCAATTTTTCTCGTAGGGAATTAGTATTCTCTACGTTTCACATTGTATCGTTAGCTCCATAATTACCTAATAATTTTTCTCCTACTCTTACGTGTTTGCTTAATCCTTGTATATATTTCTTTATATTTATTTTGTTTCCTATTAAATCATGCTAGTCAATTAAATGAAGGCTCAAAATCGCATCCAAACAATGAACATTGCACCCTTTTCCTCAAATCCAAATGAAGCCAAGCCAAAAGGAAGAAAGAAGCAAAAAGCACTAGAAGACGAAAAAGTCCCTTGCCGGAATTAGGGCGGATTATGCAACCTTCCGGCGGCATAAGAAGGCCGAGCAATACACTTCCCGATGAAGAATCAAGGTCGGAGGAAGAAAAGAGAAAAAATGGCACGACAAGATGAAAAAAAGGGGCTCGCCGTGGCAGCGTGGTGGAGCAGCCAATAATGGCTAGTTTACATGGAGGGAAACTTTGGTCAAAGTTGTATTTAAATTTAAATGTAAAAGAAAAGATGACAAGTACCACTTTTTTTGACAAAGATCCACTTTTTTATGCTTATATGTCTTGTCCATTACATCTCTACCCTCTGTTACTTTTGATCTCCACCCCATTTATCACTGTAAGCCTTTAAATATATCATCTCCCATTCTTGCTATCCACTTCCATTTTCCTCTCTCACTTTGCACACAAAAACTCTCTCTTTTCTCTCTAGTTCATAGATTAGTTCTAGTTCATAGTTTTAGAGCTTTTATGTAAGAGAAATGTGTGTAGCTACTTGAGTTTCACCGAAACCAAAGCATTTACACACTTTGATCCATCACTACTCTTGTTTTCAAACATTTAGGCCTTATTCTTCATTGTTCTTGAATCACTACTACAAAAATTGAATCAGACGATACATCATAGTTTTCTGTCGTCTGATTGATTTTTATTTTTTTGTACGTCGCTTTTATAAAACCTGTCGTCTGATATGGTATAATGAACTAGTTCAGAAGACGTTTAAGAATAAAACTGTTGTATGACCCTAAAATAATTGAGCGGCAAGTTTCCCACCATATCTGTGGTGCCAAACCCCACTCCAAACTCAAACTTTCCCCCCAACATGTAGTAATCATACGACGAGAAACAATAAAACTGTGGTCTGATTAATATGTTTGGCAGAACGCGAGGAGATTTTTCTCCAACTCCTCAACGAGGAAAGTCAAATTGATAGGAGACAAATTTCCTCATATACTCAGACCACATTGTTATAAAATTCTGTTGTGTGAGTCTTTGTGGGGCTTTGTCCAAATTCATAGGGCAAGGCTTGAAACCCTACGTTCAGGCAAAAAAAAAAAAAGAACTTTTCACCCTAAAACCAAAGCCCTCACTCCTCACTCTCGACAGCTCCCCACTCTCTCTCGACACAAAGCCAAAACCAAAACCAAAACCCTTAATTACTTTCTGCTTCGACAAAGCTCTCTCTCTCTATCTCTCTCTCTCTCTTTCCATCTCCCCCCTCCCCCCTCCCCGACAAACGCTGATCTCTCTCTCACTTTGACAAACCCTATCTCTTCTTCCACAAACCCCAACGAAAGCTCTCTCTCTCTCTTTCTCTTCGACAAACCCAAACCAAAACCTAATGGGTTATTCGATCTAGGAAATAGCGAAGGCCTTCATCAACGACCACTTTGAGCTCGCCATTGACCTCTACACCCAGGCCATCGCCGTCGACCCCAACAACTCTGAGTTTTGCTCCAACCGTGCTCAGGCCAACATCAAATCCAATAATCTCACCGATAACAACCCCCACTCTCTTGCAATTTCTGACGCCGGTTCTTCGTCATCTTCTTGTTTTGTTTCTGAGACCTAAAATTGAAGGAATTAAATTGCGTTTTTTGTGTGAACTGATTGGTTTGGGGTTTGCTTGTTTAGAGGCTGTGGAAAACCTAATGGGTAGACCTCTAGTGTTCTTCAGATCTTTTGGCAGTGGCGTGTTGCTTTCGGCGGATTTGAAATTCAGCTATGGGTAACCAAGATTTGAATTCGAACATTGGAGCTGTGGATTTGGGATTGAAGGAAAAAAATGTCAAAATTGGGGCTAAGAAGATAACTAAGAAGATTTCTAGGTAAGTTTTGATTCAAAGTTTTAGTCTTTTGTTCTCATCATGATCTTAGGTGAAGGATGCGCAAATTTATCAGTTTTAGATTTATGTGTTTCTTCTTTTCTTTGATTATTTGGGTAGACTTGTGATCAATTAAAATGGCCTTAGAAGATTAATAATGTGATTCTTGGTTAGATTCTCTGTTGAAATAATCTTTGATTTGGATTGCTCTGGCTTTTTCCTACAGTATTCTTTTCCTTGTTTTTCCTTCACAGAACATGATTTTGCCTTTATATCAGGACTTTGGTCTGTAAGGCTGTTCTTTAGTGGAAGATATGGGGGTCGAAGATTTGGGATTTGAGAAGGTCCAAGGACCAGTTGGGACTATCACTGAAGGAGAGAATTCCACCAAGGAAAATGGGAAACTGGAAGAAGGGTCAGGCCATAATGAGCCCATAAAATTTGGATCACATGGTGATGAAATGGCTAAAAAGGAAAGGAATGTGGTCAACGGCGATGGAACTTGTGAGAATTCTCCCTAGTGCAGAAGATGAGGTCAACGTAGCTTGTTTTCATCCTTCTGTCGGAGGTGGCCTTGTTTATGGAACTAAGGTAAGCAATTGGATTTGGTATCCTCCTCTTTTAACATATCTATAGCACATGTTTCCTTGTGTGGTAAGTTGGTAGGATGGGGTGAAAGTGATTTCATGTTCTAACTTTTGTTAGAAATAAGCTTTGCAACCATAACTCTTAGTACATATCCCACAGTTCTAGAGTAGGTTTATGTAACTTGTCTTTTTACCTATATTGACTTGATCTTGTCATTCTTCCTGATTGTATCATTCAAATGGGTTTTGAAATGATGAATTATGTTTGTTTGCTTTTTGAAAAATCCAAATTCTGGCCTGTTAATTGAAGATCATATACTCTTATTAACTGGAACAAATAGTACAAGCCTCAGAGAACTCTGTGGCCATATCTAGTCATTCTTTATACTGCCCAGTAATGTAGGACTTAAAAGTTTGTTTTGGAATTTGTACTATATATTTATGAGACTAGCACTATAATGTATATATTTATGAGACTAGCACTATATATTTATGGGTCTCATTCTCCAGCAAGATATTCTTGTAGATATCTGGAGTGTGTGTGTGTATTTGATAACTCGTAATAAATAGTGCTGGTGACGCCGTTGCATACTAAAATAGTTTACCCTATGTTTAACTCTATTTGTGACCTTTTCTCATGTGTAATGCACATATGAATGTTAGAGAAGTTATTTATTAAAGCAGAGCAAATATTGTTGTAGAACTGCCGATAAGCACACAGATTACATGTATGGTATCACCAAGGTTCTTGGAATAGATGCGAGTGACAATATATGGGATTATTTGCTCATGAACTTGATGTTTAATTTATTTCCATGATTTCGATGAACGGATAAGTTTGATATTACTTTCACAAGAGTTGTGGTTTGCATTTCATGAGGTTCATTACTTTGTACTAACAAATTCTATTTGATCTATATTAGGGAGGGTGTCATTGGTTGATGAGAAATGTGAGAAAGTGGACAGATAACTATTAAGTTGCTGGGTTTACATACTGCTAGTATTTAGTTGAGTTGTGGAACATGTGCTTTGTGCCGAATTATTGGCTAAAGATTTCTAGAGTTTGATCTTTGATTTATTGCATATCTGTGTGGGAGGGTTTTTTTTTTTTTGAACTATGCTTTACAGTTCCTATAATCACCAAGCAACACCTCTACTTTCCTTTGGTATTTATTTGCATATGTTTAGAAAAGAACCTTTTTTTAACATCTTGTGCATTCTTAATTTCAGCTTCTAGAAAAATTGTATAAGGAGAGATGGAATCCTGAGGATGGGGTAGGCAACATTATTACATCTTCACAATCCTATTGAATTAGTGCTTGGAAGCTTCCAAAGCTAGACTCCAAACGGCCATAAGAGAAGCAGAGCTTTGCAAAGCTAGACTTCTTGAGAAAATTTCTAGATGTATATTGCTAGGAGAGTACTATTAGATGTATTTCTTTTGTAGATAAAAGATTACCTTTGCACAATCCATTTTGGTGCATGATGTGGATTATAACAATTAATTCTTATATATATTGATCAATTACTGTTAATTTGGTCATTTTTGATTCCGCTTCCAGCATATATAATGCATTGAATCATTCTTTTAGTACAACAATAACCACACAAAGCTGTCATATGTACACGATATTTACAATAGCCTCAAAATTAAAACTGTTGTCTGAATGCAAAACAGATCACAGATGCTATGAAAAAACTGTTGTGTGAATAGCAGTCACACAACGGTTATAAAAAAAAAAAAACGACTTCTAAATCACAATCACATAACGGGTTTTTAAGTTGCCCGTTGTCTGAGTAACGTTCACACAATAGTTAATGTTGTCGACAGCCTATCGACATGCTGTCGACATGGATGCCGAGTTCTTCAGACGACGGTTTTCTAAATCATGTTTCATCAGACGGCAGCGAGATATACGACAATCAGTTCTGTATCAGACGACAGTTTTTAGCCGTCGTCTGATTCAATTTTTGTACTAGTGAATTTTGTGGATGTGTGTGGTGTTTTGGGTTGTAAAAACTAAAAATCTCATACCTTGAAGCAATTCTCTCATCATCTAGTTAGAATCTAGGAAGAGCCTTAGAGGTCTTGGTTTAGTTCCAAAAGGAACCAAACCCGTGGGTATATTCATCACTCTCTACTCTTTCCTCTCTTTAACTTGTTGTTTATGACGTTATGGATTGTAATGTGTAATTAATAATAGGGGTTGTGAGTAGTTAAATTTGGGGCTAGGACAAACTTGTGTACAAAAAAAAAGTAATTTCCATGTTCTTTGATGTTTATGCATGTTTTGATTCTCTTGGATACTTTACTTTAATGCCTCCTAAGTGCGTTTTTAGATTTGTCTCCTAGTTAGGAAATTAATGAATTGGAAACATGAACCTAACAAATTCTTGAATCCGTGGGTATTTGTAGCTAAATTGGTGGTGGCTTAGCTTTTCCTAAGGGAAAAATTAAGTTTCTGAATTTCTGGCTTAATGCTTGGAGCCATGAGTAATTTAAAAGTTGAGAAGCCTTAAGCTTTGCGGCACCAAAGCCCTTTAATGTTTTAGCAAATGTAAATGGGACTAAGGTAATCTAGTTTTGCTTTAGTGACATGGTTAGGTTGCGTGACTAGTCGGTAGCTCGGTTTCTCTAGCTAAAATCAAAAGGGAATTTGTGAAAGAATGTTGTTACATTAAAATTGGGTTATATTGTGTGCATGAGTAAGGCTAGGTGTGATGCCTAAGTCCCTAATTTTCTCACTTGGTTAAATCTCTACACACTTTTGCTAATTTTGTTTACTTTATATGCTTGTAATTTAATTTAGTTGAAAAACAATCAAGACTTTTCACCATTTAACATTGTAAATAGAGTAATGCTAGGTGAACCACTTTTTGGAGAACCACCTAGAGCCCACCTTAGGTGGCAGCTTATGTGGCGTATCTATATCATTAAATCATAATTTCTGATTTTTATATTTCTATGTTTTCTTAATTACAAATTTTTTTTTTCTGTTTTTTTTTCTCTTTTTTACTTTCTTAATTTTATCTTTTAAACCCTATTTTTTCTTTGTGATATTATCTGGGTAATGTCTTCTCTATCAGACGTTGTTTTCTTTTCTCCTCCTCTCACCCCTCCTCAACCCTCTCACCTCTTCTTCAATTGATCAAACCTTCTCAATTTGATCTCAGTTTCCTCGCAAGTATCGTCAACAAACTCTCTACCTAAACGTGGTTAGTTTTTTTTTTTCTTTTCTTTCCTAAGTATGAAACACGAATAACATAGCTTGTTTGAAATTAAGGTTTAGGGGGAAGTGGATTTGAATTAGGATTTGATCAACACATTCTCAGTATGATTTTAGTGTCCTCACAAGCATTGTTAATAGAGCCTTTGCATGCCCATTCTAATTGTGGTTAGCTTGGTTTTTTTTTTCCTCTTTTAGTGAAATCACAAATAAAATGTGTCGGGGGGAGTGGATAGGCCTCGTCAAGGGGCCTAATGAGATTTTTAAATAGTGACGGGCCGGGCCGGGCCGGGCTTCCTTGTATATCAACGGATCCAAGCCCGTCCATATAAGGCGGGCCTTGCGGGCTTTTACGGGCCGGGCCGGGTAGCCCACCTTTATTCGGGCCGGGCCGGGCTGGGCTTTTGTATTATGCGAGTTTTATTGTGCAATATTTAGTGTCATCCACAAGACCACAACAACTAATTTTACTCAACCTGCATGCACCTAATTGATGAAGTCTTCGGCTAACATGTATGATGTACATCCTATATCTTTCTTCTAGAATCTAGATCATCTCACAAGTCATATTGAGGATGCTATTTTTTTTTCTTTCAAAGTTTTCAGGGGTTTGGAACCTAGCCGAACTAGGAGGCTCATCCCCACGCCCGTTTTAATGTACTAAAATAAAAATACAGAATACAAAATTACAAAGTGTCCCAATTTACAACTTAGAACGAAAGCAAATTATTAATACAATTTCTTTGAGTTTATCTAATTAGGCATATTCTCTTCCATTCAAACTTGGTATCATTGAGGCTCACTTAGAGTCTGCCAGCAACCCTCCATAGTTGGTACAGCCCTGCAAAAATTTCATCAAATGAGCCAAATATCTAATCTGCAAGTTTTAGTAAAAGCAAGCAACTCAAAGTTTCAAATGAACCAATTCAAGCTTTAAACTACCCACTATAGTCTAAATTCAGATGAAGTTTGTATGTAAAAGCATCTAAGAATTGTTAAGGATCAAATGACTATTTTCCACATAAATTGCAAGTCTGCAAACTGCAGCTTACTAACCTTGAAAATTTAAGGCTGCAGATTCGTTGATAACTCATGGGATTCAACTGATCTTGGTACCTACCCATTTAAATAAAGAATTAAAAAACCAGAAAACATGTTTGGTAAATTGAAAATAAAAAAATAGAAGCAATGAAGTAACCAAAACAATATACCTGTTCATGGGACTCATTTTTAGAATCATTATCAGATTCATTTTCAGCTTCATTTTCAGCTTCATCTTCACTATTTTCCATCCAATCTGGTCGTCCTTCCCTAATGAGCCTCCTTTCTTCAGCTAGCTGCATTTCACGATGAGCCTCTTGCATCCTTGATTTTGCTAAACTCCAATCCTTCAAGCAAATCAATGCCTCTATTGTATTTGGACTCAAGCTAGCCCTTCTCTCGGACACAATCCTACCTCCTGCACTAAAACAAGACTCTGACGCTACAGTAGAAGCTGGAATTGTTAGTAAATCTCTAGCCATGAGAGAAACCACAGGGTATAATGATTGATTTGATTTCCACCAAGACAAGACACTAAATTGATTATCATCATCAACTTCAATAGTTGGTAAATCATAATACATTTGTAAATCATTAGAACTTGTAGTTGAAGTATGAGAAGATGATACCTTTGCCCTTTTCAAACTTTGCACTGAGAAATTACCAACAATAGGCAATGCTATAGAACCCGGAGATAAACTCGAGGTCGAAGAAGCTAAATTTTCAGATTGCCTAGGTGCTACATTAGACACAATATTCTTCTTATATGTTTCATAAAGAGCATGCAATTCGGTTCTTAACTCTAACAATTTTGTATCAACATCAAGCTGATCCATACCCATGAATTTTAGCCATTCTCCAAGAGCAAATAACTTAAATCTAGGATCAAAAATTGTAGCAAAACAGAAAGCTTTGGGAAATGTACCCCAATACTTATCAAATTTGTCCTTCATTGCAGCCAATGCATCTTTAAAGACAGAAAAATCAGAATATGCCACAAATGCTGCATGGATATCTATCAAGCAATTAATAACACGACATGATGTAGGATAATAGACACCAGAAAATATCTTAGTTGAGGATGCAAAAATCCCCAAAAAGCCATTAACTAGAAATGCAATTGACCAATCTTGTTCTAATGGAACATCTAAATTGCAAGACCTATTTTCATTCACCTTTTGAGCATACCTATTCAACGGCCCCTTATACTTTATAGCTAGGTCTAAAAGTTCATAAGTAGAATTCCATCTATGAGGCACATCATTGTCAATATTTTTTTTTGGCAAATCAAAATCCTTACAACAACGCACCCACAGTTCATGTCTCTTATTAGAAGAATTCATACTTCGAACAACATTGATTATTTTATCAATAGATGGACCTAAAATATGTAAACCATCTTGCACAATCAAATTCAAAATGTGAGCACAACAACGTACATGAAACAATCTTTTAGGCACTTCCTCAAGCATAAGATAAGTGGGAAGAACAAATGCAGCCACATCATTATTTGAAGCATTGTCTAAAGAAATGGAAAATATTCTATCATGAATGCGCCAAGACAACAATTCTTCATATATATGATTTGCAAGTGACTCTCCCGTGTGAGGGTACTCAATCATCTTAAAGCATATTATTCTTTTATTTAAAGACCAAGTGTTATCAATAAAATGTGCAGTAAGTGACATGTAACCCATTTTTTGACGCGATGACCAAACATCGGATGTCAAACAAATTTTTCCTTTAAACTTTTCAAAAAAACTCAAAAGCTCTTTTTTGCCCTTAGTAAATTTCTTCATCACATCTCTTTTACATGTTGAGGCTGAAATTCCTACATATTGAGGACAAAATCCTCGACGAATCATTCCTTTAAAATCATGTTTTTCAACAAAAGTAAAAGGCAGTTCAGCTCTAATAACATAATCAACAAGTTCTCTACGTGCAACATTCTTATCGTAAGCAAAACTATTGATATTTCCAGAACTATCTACACCTAATCTTTTCTGCCCTTTTTCATGAATTTGTAAATGCCTTCTTAAATGACTAGTACCAGCACTCGCACCACCTCTAAGCAATGTCTTACAAACCCCACATTTATTTTTTGGTACCATAGTTCCATGATCATTAACTTGAACCCTTTCAAAAAACTCCCAAACATTACTAGTGAATCTAGTTTTCTTAGAAGATGCAGAAATAGATGAAGCTCCAGCTTCTGTCAAGTTATCAGCATTTATATCATCCATTTCTAGCGGGAAAGAAACAAGGTTAAGATATTACTTGAAAGTTTTGAATGAGCAAGCTAAAACTTATTCGCAGAGATGAGAGATGCTACTGTCCATTCCTTTGTTTGCTCTTACTCATCCTGCAATGTAAGAGATCACAATGAAAACAAGATAAAAAAAAAACTATGTACATAGTACAGGATATCTATGTATATATCCAATCAAATTGCACAGAGTAAAAACAAATTGCACAATCAAATTCTTTATTCATAAGTGCATCACTATTAGTATCGATTACCGAAAGTGGCAACTGACAATATTAGACAATATCAGAATCTAATCAACGGACAAACAGATACATATCAAGGAAACAGAAGAATAAAACATCCAACTACTGGTTTTGAACTTTATCATCTTAACACCTCCGAAAACAAAAAACCACTTAACAACTGGTAACTTCACACATATAAGTTAACTTCACTCTTAACTTAACAACACAAAACAAAAACCACTTCAAAGAATCATGTGAAAATGAAACTGAAACTGTAAATGAAAATGAAACTGAAAATGAAACAAAACAAAATAGAAACTGAAACTTAAACAAAACAAAACAGAAACTGAAGATCAAACTCAAACTCAAACTCAAACTCAAACTCAAACTCAAGATCAAGATCAAGATCAAACTCAAACTCAAACTCAAACTCAAAACAAAACAGATCGCTCCGTTTCAGTACCTGCTCGATCAAATCTAAATGGACAGATTATCCCCTCCTGCAGCCCGTGAGATGAGGAAGTGGAAGAGAGTAGCTCGTCGTGACCGGCTTTGCTACAGAAGATCCAAGGCTGCACAGAGTCGTCGAGAGGAGGCTGAGGAGCTATGGAGGAACAGAGTCGTCGAGAGACTAGAGGAGGCTGAGGAGCTATGGAGGAACAGAGTCGTCGAGAGACGAGAGGAGGCTGAGGCTGAGGCTGAGACGCGAGGAGGCTGAGGCTGAGGCTGAGCTGAGACTGAGGCTGAGACGCGAGGAGGCTGAGGCTGAGGCTGAGCTGAGACTGAGGCTGAGACGAGAGGAGGCTGAGGCTGAGGCTGAGACGAGACGAGGCTGAGACTGAGGCTGAGACGAGACGAGGCTGAGGTTGAGGCTGAGACGAGGCTGAGGCTGAGACGAGACGAGACGAGGCTGAGGTTGAGGCTGAGACGAGGCTGAGGCTGAGACGAGAGGAGGCTGAGACGAGAGGCTGAGGCTGAGACGAGAGGAGGCTGAGGTTGAGGCTGAGACGAGAGGAGGCTGAGGCTGAGACGGGAAAGTGATAGATTTAGATCTGTCTGAGGCTGAGACTTTAGATCTGAGTGAGGGCGTGAGGCTGAGAGCCTGAGATGAGAGGAGGCTGAGGTTGAGGACTTGAGGCGAGAGAAACAGAGAAAGTGATAGATTTAGAATTTTAGATCTGAGATTCTGAGACGTGAGTGAGGCTGCTGAGGCTTTAGGTTTAGGACTTAACTTTAGCCTTTAGGTCATTTAGGCCGTCTCACACTCTCACACTCACAGCTGGTATCCAACGGTATCATGAGAAAACGGTCGGATCCAACGGCAGGATTAGAAAACCAACTGATAGTTTTCTAAAAACATATATATAATTTTACGTAATTTAAATATAAATATATATCTATATATCATATTATCATACACTTCAAAGAACAACCCATATCAATTCAAATAAAATTTAAAAACGGACCGTTGGATGAGTTTATTACAATAAATTATGAGTGTGGTAAAAAATTTAGTCAATTTCACCATATTTTCGAATCCGATCGGATTGGTAAACCGTAGTCACTTATATGTTTTATTGGTTGACCGATGGCGTGGCAACCGCGATACGTGCTTATTTTTTCACATCACGTTTGTATATATTCAATCAATGGATATGCGTGGACATAAGATAAAAAAAATTAATTTTAATTACAAACACATTAGACTATACCAATTTTATTCCTAAAGTTGTATGACTTATACATTGCATTTAAATTGTTTAAGTTCATTCTAAAGCAACCATGAAGTGGAAAATGAATTCAGACAAACCAACCGCTCGATAGAGAGATTGTAATGATTTATGGTGGTTGTAGAAAATCCAGCCAATTTGGTTCTCGTTTCGAATTTGATCAACTAGGTCAAACGTAGTTACTATTATAAACCTATATTTATATATCAAACACTCCAAAGAGCAACCCCTATCAATTCAAAGAAAATGGAAAAACCGACCGTTGGATGAGTTTATTACAATAAATTATGAGTGTGGTAAAAAATTTAGCCAATTTCACCATATTTTCGAATCCGATCGGATTGGTAAACCGTAGTCACTTATATGTTTTATTGGTTGACTGATGGCGTGACAACAGCAAAACGTGCTTATTTTTTCACATCACATTTGTATATATTCCATCGATAGATGTGCGTGGACATAAGATAAAAAAAATTAATTTTAATTACAAACACATTAGACTATACCAATTTTATTCCTAAAGTTGTATAACTTATACATTGCATTTAAATTGTTTAAGTTCATTCTAAAGCAACCATGCAGTGGAAAATGAATTCAGACAAACCAACCGCTCGATGGAGAGATTGTAATGTTTTATGGTGGTTGTAGAAAATCCAGCCAATTTGGTTCTCGTTTCGAATTCGATCAACTAGGTCAAACGTAGTTACTCTTATAAACCTATATTTATATATAAAACACTCCAAAGAGCAACCCCTATCAATTTAAAGAAAATGGAAAAACCGACCGTTGGATTAGTTTATTACAATAAATTATGAGTGTGGTAAAAAATTTAGCCAATTTCACCATATTTTCAAATCCGATCGGATTGGTCAACCGATATTTAGAATATATATATGCACATATTTTATATAGAAGTATAATAGTATAAGAACTTCCACACACACACACACACACACACACACATATATATATATATATATATAAACACACACACATATATATATCATATATGATATATTGATATATATATATATATATATATGGATTAATTTCAGTTTACCCCCCTGAGGTTTGGGGGTGTTATCATTTCACCCCCTCTACTTTCAATTTTGAATTTTTACCCCTTAAACTTTCCAATTTCAATCAACCGTGTCCAATTTCTCCTATTCCGTCCAAAGTCAACGTTAACTTTGACTTTTGAGGGGTAAAATGGTCTTTTCAAGATAAAAATATATAAAAAAATAAAAAAATATATTTTTTTTCGTTTTTTTTTTTTTTTCTGTTTCTTTTTTTTTTTTTTTTTTTTTTTTTTTTTTTTTTTCTATTTCTTCATTTTTTTTTGTCTTCAACCTATACACCAAAAGTTATAATAGGTTTATAAAAACAAAAAAATATTCTAGGTGGTTGAAAGCCGCTTGCTGGTCTACGATATTTGTGATATATCTCCGATAAAGTGAAGAATTTTAGGATATATCCCCAATAAAGTGAAGAAATATCTGTAAAAAATAATTTTACACTTTATCTAGAAATAAATATCTGTAAAAAAATAATTTTACAGACTCGCTGGTCTACGATATTTGTGATATATCTCTGATAAAGTGAAGAATTTTAGGATTCCCTAATAAAGTGAAGAAATATCTGTAAAAAATAATTTTACACTTTATCTAGAAATAAATATCTGTAAAAAAAATAATTTTACACACTCGCTGGTCTACGATATTGTGATATATCTCTGATAAAGTGAAGAATTTTAGGATTCCCTAATAAAGTGAAGAAATATCTGTAAAAAATTATTTTACACTTTATCTGTAAATAAATATCAGTATATTCCCAATAAAGTGAAGAAATATCTGTGTAAAATCATTTTTGGTCTACGATATTTGTGATATATCTCCAATAAAGTGAAAAAATTTAGGATATATCCCCAATAAAGTGAACCAATATCTGTAAAAAGATTTTACAATTTATCTGTAAATATCTGAATATCCCCAATAAAGTGAAGAAATATCTGTGTAAATCATTTTTTACAGATATTTATTTACAGATAGTGTAAAATTATTTTTTACAGATATTTCTTCACTTTATCAAAGATATATCACAAATATCGTAGACCAGCGAGTGTGTAAAATCATTTTTTACAGATATTTATTTCTAGATAAAGTGTAAAATTATTTTTACAGATATTTCTTCACTTTATTAGGGAATCCTAAAATTCTTCACTTTATCAGAGATATATCACAAATATCGTAGACCAGCGAGTGTAAAATTTTTTTTTTACAGATATTTATTTCTAGATAAAGTGTAAATTATTTTTTACAAATTTTCTTCACTTTATTGGGGATATATCCTAAAATTCTTCACTTTATCGGAGATATCGGAGATATATCACAAATATCGTAGACCAGCAAGCGGCTTTCAACCACCTAGAATAGTTTTTTTGTTTTTATAAACCTATTATAACTTTTGGTGTATAGGTTGAAGACAAAAAAAAATGAAGAAATAGAAACAAAAAAAAAAAAATGAAACAGAAAAAAAAAAAATGAAAAAAAAATATATTTTTATTTTTTTATTATTTTTTATCTTGAAAAGACCATTTTACCCCTCAAAAGTCAAAGTTAACGTGACTTTGGACGGAATAGGAGAAATTGGACACGGTTGATTGAAATTGGAAAGTTTAGGGGGTAAAAATTCAAAATTGAAAGTAGAGGGGGTGAAATGATGACACCCCCCCTCAGGGGGGTAAACTGAAATTAAGCCTATATATATATAATATATATAATAATATCTCTCTCTCTCTCTCTAATATAGATATATATATATCTATATATATATAAACACACACACACACACACATAGATATATATAAACACACACACACATATATGTATATTTATATATATAGATATCTATATATATATATATATATTATCTATCTATCTCTCTATTTCTCTAATTCTCTGTATGACTTAATGACTATATATATATATCTATATAAACACAGTAACACACACACAAATATTAAATATATATCTATATGTGTCTATATATTATATATATATATATATATATATTTATAAACACACACACATATATAGATATATCTATATATATATAACACACACACACACACACATATAGATATTTCTATATATATAATATTTTGCGGGCTTTTATGGGCCGGGCCTAGCGGGCTTTTGGCGGGCCGGGCCTATGGGCCGGGCCGGGTTTTTGCGGGCTTTTTTTGCGGGCCTCCATCGGCCCACCAAGGCGGGCTTTTGCGGGTTTTTTGACGGGCCGGGCCGGACCAAAAGCCCTGCGGGCCGGCGGGCCTCCATCGGCCCACTTGATCCGCGGGCTTTTTGGTGAGGCCTAGGAGTGGATTTGATTTATGCTTCCATGTCCTGAGTATGAAATCTACTTGATTAAACTATGCTTCAATGTTCCACTTGATTTTATTTTGACAAGAGAAAGATAGAGAAGACGTTGCCCAGATAATATCACAAAGAAAAAAAATAGGGTTGAAAAGATAAAATCAAGAAAGTAAAAAGAAAAAAAGGAAAAAAAGGAGGAATTTTTGTAATTAAGAAAACATAGAAATATAAAAATAAGAAATTATGCTTTAATGATATGGATACGCCACATAAGCTGCCACCTAAGGCGGGCTCTGGGTGGTTCACGTAGCATTACTCTTGTGAATATCATCCGTGCAATTCTTGGCTTCCAAAGGACCGAAATTGTGCACTGTAAAAAGGTAGACTTTGCATATTTTTCTAGGTTTATTTGTGGTAATCCAGCTAGGATAGAGCTTCCCTCAATAATTTGGGTATGATACTCTTACTTTCCCTTACTAAAACTTTGCCTCTTACACTTGGAAGTAGGGCACATCATACATAAATTTGCACACATTTTATACTAATGTTGTCTCCAACAAGTTTTTGGCACTGTTGCTGAGGATTTGAGGTAAAATTCAATCCCTAGCTTAGGTTACCATGGCTAGAGAACCCATTCGTAGTTTACCTTTACTTTGCTTTCTTAGTTTTGTAGTTTTTGTGCTAGTTACCTTATTTTCGAAATCTGTGATAAGTTCTTTAGTTAAGTAAGTGAAAACTTGTGGTAAGAAAAGACTAAATTGAGCATATTGAATTTGGAAATATAGTCTTGCTTATCTACTATTTGCTTATTACATGTTGCAAGTTTTAGTTTATTGAAATTGGTTGTTTAATGTAAAAAGTTGTAATAGCAGTAAAATTGGACTAATTGCTTGTACTTGTGAAAGTTAGTCTTAACTACTCACTATTTTTGCTTATACTTGTTCCAATTTAGCTTTCTGGCTTGTTAATTTAAGATTTCTTTGAATTTGTCCAGGTCCTTTAATTTAGCTTCTCTTAGATTTGAATTTAATAAAAACTTGTGATTTAGGAGTCCATATTTGTACCTTCGAGTTTATTCACTTTTCATAACCAGACTTATCCAATTGAATTAATTCATGAGGAGTTACCGAAAGATTGAGTGTTAGACAATACCCAAAGTTGGATTTATTTTCCTTTTAAGGTAAACTGGATTGGAATTTTACCTTTGTAATGTAAAAACCACGTATTGGCATGGGATTGAGTGTTAGACTTCAATCTTGAAAGACATAAGACAAGACAAATAGTTGTTCTTACACCATGTAGCTAATTTTACTTTTTGTTAGTTATATTGACAGTAAACAATAAGTTATTACTTTTAGAATTTCATTAAACCATTTAGGGGACCCTAAATTTGACTTTCCTTCAACATGTTATGATTGTTATCTGAGAAAACTTTCTTCATAAAAGATGTAGAACACATTAAACTGAGTCTGTAAGCACAAAGAATGGTAAAATTGGAGTTTGTATGAGTAAGTTATGAGGTGAGGAGCATGTATTAGTGTTTTGAGAAAATTTCCCTTTAAATATTTTCCTAAAACATAAACTTTCCATTTTGGTTTAGAAGCCAAACAATCCTTCTGATTTTCTTCCTAATCTGACTAGATTATAACTCAATCTGATTCGATCTCTTACATTCGACCACCACTGCTTAAGCCGATGGCTTGAGAAATGACTGCCTTTTTTCTTCATCCTTTGACCCATAGTTCTCTTTAGGTTTGATTATCAGCACCAAATGAGAATCAACACTGTTAAGGCATCGCAAACCAGCATGACTCAACTCGACTGTAACTTCCTCATCCGTCCACCGTTGGTCGTGAAACCACCTGGTCTTTAAAAACTTTTAGCCGATGATAAAAACCAGTCAAGCATCTTAGATCGATTTGACGTGTAGAAAGAGTATGATCGGTGTAAAGTTTCAAGAGGAGTTTTCTGACCAATCCACGTTAGATTGTTCGTTAGTGCATAATTAAAAATTGATAGTTGTGTTGTGGTGATCATTTTGGCATAATCTTTTATTTTAGATTCGAAGTTGGAAATGGGGGCGCCTGGTGCCCACGCACGATCGTTTGTGGAGGCGCGTGCCACCTTCCCTTTTAGCAAGTTAAGTCAAATTTGATATTGCGAGCATGTGACTATAAAACTTTGAACCTTGGTAATCGTTCAGAATTCCATAGTTTCGGAATTTCAGTTTTCAAATTGTAATAATCTTGGATCGTCTTCATTTTTCATTAACACGCTGAAACAGAGCGTGTTAGTAGTTTAGACATAGCATCCACAACTCCACATATACTTTATCTGCACATTACTTATTTAATCTACTTGTATTGTATTTTTGTTAGCTATACGGTTCTGATTACTGATCTTAATGATCGGTAAATTCAATATTTTACCCTTTAAGGAAATAAACTCGAGGCTTTGTTTGGGTTCATGAGGAGGAAAAAAAAAAAGAGCAAAAAAGGAAAAGTAACGTCTGAGCTAACAGGTGCACGACATCACCCTCTGCTCTTGCATTTTCTTCTTTTGGAACCTATCGCTCGAAATTGAAATCCAAGTTCCAACATAAAGCAAGAACTCAATTATCAATTGATAACTCGTTTTCAAAGAAAGATAAAATCTTACGGCCACCGGTCAAGTCAACACTGGCAGCTCTGTAAATACTTCCCAGTTCCCAGTTCTTTAACATCCCAAAATCACAACCCACGTAACTACACACGTCACTGAGCATCTCAATATCACCATATACAATTGCTCATTTGCTCTGATTACGCTTCGGCCATGGCATCCACAAGTTACAGGCCCACGAGCCTCGTAAGACTAAAGCAGTGACAGTGACGATGGACCCATTTACAACATTATTGGTTCCAAAAAGCCGACGTTGTCTTCTAGCACACTCTCAAACGTATAAAGACCCCATTGTGTCTTCCATTCATTTCCAGACCAGAACAACTAAAACTCCAAGAACTTGAAGTACCCAGATTGCAAGATCAGATAGATGAATAACCAAGCTCCCACACTTCCTCTTCTTACTCCTTACAAAATGGGAAAGTTTGATCTTTCTCACAGGTAAACCTGCTTTAATCTTTCTCTCTGCATTGCATGTTACATTGGTTGGATATTATGGCTAAGAGCCCAAGAACAGCTTTTGGTTTTTCATCTTCCGAATTTGGAATTGGGTCATTTTGTTTGTGCATTAGTTGGCCATAATATAATCTGGGTTTTGAACAAGGAGTGAGAAAGTTTACTGTTTGAGATACTTGCTTAATCTTACTCTACATTATATAATCATGATGTTGCTAAGACCCAAAGAATGTTGGTTTAGATGAATTTGTGAGCTGGGGTTACGATTTGCCATGATATGATCTGGGTTTGGTTGTGTAAAGTTAGAACACCAGGTGTTTGAGGAAAGTCCCAATTGAGAGAACTAGGAAGATGAAAAAGTTTACTGCTTTTTGTGTATTGTAAATGGAATTTTTCACTGGTAGTGTAGCATCTTCTTCAACCATGGGTTGTTTGCTCTTTTTTACTTTGAGTGAACAATGGAGATGATAATCTGGAACCTTCATTGGCTGGGTTTTTTCTATTATGTAGCATTAGGATGTTCACATCACTTCTAAACTTAGATGACCAGTTGTTTGCTGAAAGTCCCAATTGGTGAACAAGGAAAACGAAAAAGTTGACTGCTTTTGTGTTTTCTCAGATTACTTTAGCTATGCTCTTTGCTTGTAGCTTAGCTTACATCACTTTAAACGTATTATTCACTAGTAGTTTAGCATATTCTGCCACCACGGAATTGTTTGATCTTTAAGTTTGAATGAACAATGGAGGCCATACTTTCAAACATTGGAGAGTTCAAAAGGCCAAATTCAGTGTAATGTCATTGTAGCTAGAACATTACAAATAGACAAATAGTATATGTGGTCAGTGGTAAACGGACAGAAATTAGAATCAATAAGCTTCACATCTCGACACAATTTTTCTGCATAGATGATTACTACGACTGACACATTAATAATCAATTGATGTTTCCACCAGACGGGGATAGTACATGTGTGGGGTGTGAAGCTGGAAGGGTTCGTTACAACTGAACTATCTCGCTTTGAATTCATCGTTGAATTTCTATTTTAGTTGCAATTTATTAGGAAAAGTGTTTGTCCTTTTTCCTTGAGCATTTCATAATCCAATCCATTTTATGTTTGGTAATGTTTCATATTTTGTTCGGGTCAGATAATATGATAATATTTTTCAAGAGCTAGTTATGTTATCTCTTTCAAACTTGTCACTGGTCATATAGATGTAAATCCGTAGATACTGCCTGTGTCCAGTAAGACAGTATTGATGGTTGTATTAATAAGTGTTTAATTTGTTTATTTATTCCAGAGTTGTTTTAGCGCCATTGACGAGACAGAGATCATATGGAAATGTTCCCCAGCCACATGCCATTTTATATTACTCTCAGAGAACATCTAAAGGGGGTCTTCTCATAGCTGAAGCCACTGGAGTTTCTGACACAGCACAAGGGTAACTTTAAGAATAGCTAGCAAGTTTTGTTCTGTAAAATTTTTAATCACAAGATGCAGTAGAATTTGCAACTTCCCCATTGCAAAAGTTGATCGCTTTTTGTTTCTTTCATATGTAAAGGTATCCAGATACTCCTGGTATATGGACAAAGGAGCAAGTTGAAGCATGGAAACCCATTGTCAATGCTGTACATGCTAAAGGGGGTATCTTCTTCTGTCAGATTTGGCATGTGGGGAGGGTTTCAAATACTGGTGCGTTCCTGACTATACCTTTATGACTTAACTTTATCATAGAAACCCTTGTGAGCATAAGTGACTAATTAGACTAGTGAAGCATTTGAAAGCTAATTGTTCTTCCGTAGTTTATTAGGAAAACATAAAGTTTCAATGTGGAAGAAGTTTGATAAATTAAAATAACTCAGAATTCATAGCTAGTGTAGCATCTGCTATTCCTCATAACAAATGAATTACTGTGGCCGATGATATCTCCTTTCTCTGTTGGCAATATATTACGGTTTCGTAAGATCTAAAATTGGTATATATGGAGCCATTTTATGCCAAGTCAACCCGGAGAATAACATGAAAGATGGATATGTTTGATTGGGTCCAGAGAACCTGCATGCATAGTATCAGTATTTTGCTGAATGATCTAAACCTATCCTATTATAAACTTCATTTTCACCAATATTGTTATCATTTATCAATGTTGCTTCTGCTATGGGTTGTTGTAGATCAATGAATTGGATATTCCTTCGATATAATCTATTGTGTCTCATGGTGATTCTATCCCTCTTTGCTTATAGGCTTTCAGCCAAATGGGCAAGCTCCAATCTCTTCTACTGACAAGCCCCTAACACCCCAAATACGAGCTAATGGCATTGATGTTGCGCAGTTCACCCCTCCAAGACGATTGAGGACAGATGAAATTCCTCAAATTGTCAATGATTTTAGACTTGCTGCAAGGAATGCTATGGAAGCTGGTAATCTTTTTAAAGTTAAAAATGAAATAAATATACACGTCTGTTTACAGAAACGTCTTGTGAGAAGATAAAAAGTTGTAGTAGAAAAAAAAAGTACAAGTCTTCTAGGAATAACAATTTCTTACTTTCACTTCATTATATGATCAATAAGTTACGATTTTCTCTTCGTTTTGGTTTTAGGGAACGACAAGTTTAAAAAGTCTTCATTACACTAATATTATTGTTTGTCGATTTTATAGGCTTTGATGGGGTTGAAATTCATGGCGCCCATGGCTACCTTATCGATCAATTTTTAAAAGATCAAATAAATGATCGAACAGACCAATATGGTGGATCTCTTGAAAAGCGTTGCCGATTTGGACTAGACATTGTTGAAGCTGTTGTCAACGAGATAGGAGCAGATAAAGTTGGAATTAGATTATCTCCATTTGCCGACTATATGGAATCCGGAGATTCTAATCCAAAGGAATTGGGCCTCCATCTAGTCAATTCCTTGAACAAATATGGAATCCTGTACTGCCACATGGTTGAGCCAAGAATGAAGACAGTTGGGGAAAAAATTGAATGTCCCCACAGTCTTGTACCCATGAGAAAGGCTTTTAATGGTACCTTCATTGCTGCTGGTGGTTTTGACAGGGAAGATGGGAACAATGCTGTGGCTGAAGGCCGTGCAGATCTTATTGCTTTTGGTCGTTGGTTCTTGGCTAATCCAGATTTGCCAAAGAGATTTGAGCTTAATGCTCCTCTAAATAAGTACAACAGAGATACATTCTACATATCTGACCCGGTTCTTGGTTACACTGATTATCCATTTCTCGACAGCACTGCTTGAGTTTCCAGCGGAGTATGGGAAGCTTGAACTCGCTTATATATTATTCCTGCATTGGTCTGCTTTAAAGTTTCCTTGTTACTTTTCTTTCATGGTATGTACAATTAAAATACCAAGGGGCAGAGGCTGGTTGACCAGACTGTAGAGATCTCAGTTGGTATAGTGTAGCTGTTTGATAGTGTAAGTCGTACCAGACTCTTCAAGTGCCCTGTCAAGTGAGTTATGCACTTATTGTAGCTTGTGGCTACGTGAAGATGCAAACTGATTGTAGCCTTGTACAAGATGATTTTAATAAAAATGGCCCGTCTTTTGACTTGTACCAACTACTGGATCTCCTGTTTGTGTGTATCTTAATTATGAGAGATACGTATGGAAATTATTTCTGAAATCTGAACAATATTGCTGTTGACTGTGGTCAACTTGATTTTGTTGTTCGCATTAACTTGTAATTGAAAATACATTATAAGGTAAAACTACGTTGAGAATCCATGCCAGTCCTATAACTTCTACTCTTGCATGATCATGATTCTTCATCATCATATTGGTTGAAAGCCCTGTATAAAGATGGAGTTTTATCTTTCCTGGTGATTGGTGAGCTTTGTGGCAAAGTTTTTGGAGGTTTAACTTACAAAGAATTATGGATTGTGAACTTGGGCAGGTCTAGACTGTGGAGATGGTGAAGAAAGCATGCAAATGTCTCTTCCAGATTCCAGACACACATGAACCAGTCGGATTATTTCACAGGTAAATGTTCCTCTTCACTCTCTACTCATTCATCGAACTGTAGTTTCCCTGAAACTGTAAGAGGTTGGGACATTTCATTTCCCGAGGAACTGCCATGTGCTCTGCTGGTTGGCAATTCATGGAACGGTTTATGCAATTAGGCAAGTTGGGGGGGAAATTATATTAGGTAAGTAGGGGATTTTTGGTTCCTGGTGCCAACTGAAGGTATAATTAAAGACACACCTGTGTCTGCTAATCATATATTTTTATACAAAAAAAAAAAAAAATGAAAAACCAAATAGATCAGATAGTACGTAGAGGACAGGACTCTTATATGTCTGCTCAAACTCCCACAACTCCTCTCCCTACTCCTTACAAATTGGGAAAGTTCAATTTTTCTCATAGGGAATTAGTCTTCTCGATCTACGTTTCACATTGTATTGTTAGGTCCATAATTACGTAATTTTTCTCCGGCTCTTATGTCTTTGCTTAATCCTTGTATTGATTTCTTTATATTTTTCTGTTTCCTATTAAATCATGCTAGGAAATTAAGTGAAGGCTCAGAAACGCATCCAAATGATGAACATTGCACACTTTTCAGTCAAATCCAAATGAAGCCAAGCCAAAAGGAAGAAAGAAGCAAAAAGCACTAGAAGATGAAAAAGTGCCTTGCCGGAATTCGGCCGGATTCCGCAACCTTTAGGCTGCACAAGAAGGCAGAGCAACACACTTTCCGATGGAGTCAAGGAAGAATCAAGGTCGGAGGAAGAAAAGAGAAAAAATGGCATGAGAAGACGAAAAAAAAAGGATCGCTGTGGCACGGTGGTGGAGCAGCCAATACCGGCTAGTTTACATGGAGGGAAACTTTGGTCAAAGTTGTATTTAAATTTAAATGTAAAAGAGAAGATGACAAGTGATCCATTCTTTTTTGGACCAAGATCCACTTTTTCTGCTTACATGTCTTGTACGTCCATTACATCTCTACCCTCCGTTACTTTTGATCTCCACCCTCCATTCATCACCATAGGCCTTTAAATCTATCATCTCCCATTCTTATCATCCACTTCCATTTTACTCTCTCTCTTTGCACACAAAAACTCTCTCTTTTCTCTCTAGTTCATAGTTTAGTTCTAGTTCTTGTTCATAGTTTTAGAGTTTTTGTGTAAGAGAAAGGTGTGTTGCTACTTGAGTTTCACCGAAACAGAAACATTTACACACTTTGATCCATCACTACTCTTGTTTTCACACATTTAGGCCTTATTCTTCATTGTTCTTGAATTTTTGTGGATGTGTATGGTGTTTTGGGTTGTAAAAACTAAAAATCTCATACCTTGAAGTAATTCTCTCATCATCTAGCTAGAATCTAGGAAGAGCCTTAGAGGTCTTGGTTTAGTTCCAAAAAGAACCAAACCCGTGGGTATACTCATCATTCTCTACTTTTTCCTCTCTTTAACTTGTTGTTTATGATGTTTATGGCTTGTAATGTGTAATGAATAATAGGGGTTCTGAGTAGTTAAATTTGAGGCTAGGGCTAACTTGTGTACAAAAAAAAATGTAATTTCCATGTTCTTTTATGTTTATGCATGTTTTGAATCTCTTGGCTACCTTACTTTAATACCTCTTAAGTGTGTTTTTAGAATTGTCACCTAGAAGCATGTTTTAGGAAATTAATGGATTGGAAACATGAACCTAACAAATTCTTGAATCCGTGAGTATTTGTAGCTAAATAGGTGGTGGCTTAGCTTATTCCTAAGGGAAAAATTAAGTTTCTTGAATTTCTCACCTTGGGCTTAATGCTTGGTCTCATGAGTTTAAAAGTTGAGAAACCTTAAGCTATGGGGTTGTTGTAGATCAATGAATTGGATATTCCTTCGATATTATCTATTGTCTCATGGTGATTCTATCCCTCTTTGCTTATAGGCTTTCAGCCAAATGGGCAAGCTCCAATCTGTTCTACTGATCCCTAACACACCAAATACAAGCTAATGGCATTGATGTTGCGCAGTTCACCCCTCCAAGACGATTGATGACAGATGAAATTCCTCAAATTGTCAATGATTTTAGACTTGCTACAAGGAATGCTACGGAAGCTGGTAATCTTTTTTAAGTTAAAAATGAAATAAATATAAAAGTCCTTTTACAGAAACATCTTGTGAGAAGATAAAAAAGTTGTAGTAGAAAAGAAAAGTACAAGTTTTCTAGGAATAACAATTTCTTACTTTCACTTCATTATATGATCAATAAGTTACCATTTTCTCTTCGAAAGTTTAAAAAGTCTTCATTACACTAATATTATTGTTTGTCGATTTCATAGGCTTTGATGGGGTTGAAATTCATGGCGCCCATGGCTACCTTATCGATCAATTTTTAAAAGATCAAGTAAATGATCGAACAAACCAATATGGTGGATCTCTAGAAAATCGTTGCCGATTTGCACTAGACATTGTTGAAGCTGTTGTCAACGAGATAATTCCATTCTTACAAAGGATACAAGGAGATATCTGTGGATCTATCCATCCAGAATGCAGACCATTCAAGTACTTCGTGGTTCTGGTGGATGCCTCGACACGCTGGTCACATGTCGTTTTATTGTCCACAAGAAATGCTGTATTTGCAAAACTCCTAGCACAAATTATACGCTTTTAAGGGCTCACCACCCTGATCACCCTATCAAGTCTATAAGGCTTGATAACGCTGGAGAGTTTACATCAAAAGCATTTGATGGTTATTGCATGTCTATTGGGATCGATGTAGAGCATCCTATACCCCATGTGCATACACAAAATGTTTCACAGAAGCCATCATCAAAAGGCTACAGATGGTGGCTAGGGCATTGGTTATGCGCACAAACCTGCCTATATCTGCATGGGGTTATGCAATATTGCACGCAGCTTTACTTATTTGTTTCAGACCCACTGCTAGCCAACCATTTTCTGCGTACCAGTTGGTAACTGGATATGAGCTTGACTTACACTTACGCATATTTGGTTGCGTAGTACATGTGTCTATTGCGCCCCTACAGCGCACCAAAATGGATCCTCGGAGATGATTAAGTATTTATGTTGGATACGAATTCCCAACAATTATCCGCTATTTGGAACCCTTGACAGGCGATCTCTTTACTGCTAGATTTGCGGATTGTCACTTTGATGAGACAGTCCTCCCGTCGTTAGGGGGAGATAGGAAAAAGGATTTTCCAAGGGAACGACATGAATTGTCATAGTTTGTCCCTACTCTGTCTCATTTTGATCCCTGCACTTCAAAATGTGAAAGTGAAGTGAAAAGAATAATAGATCTTCATAACGTAGCAGATTCGATGCCTGATGCGTTTACTGATGCCTGATGCGTTTACTGATATCGCAAAAGTGACGAGATCACATATACCAGCTGCAAATGTGCCTACAAGGTTAGAAGTCCCTAACAAGGGGCACAGTGTCACAAATAGAGGAACTGCAACCACACTTAGTGGAGGTGTGGTTGAGGCCGTGGCTCCCCAAAGGAAGAGGGGGAGGCCATTTGGTTCGATTGACACTCACCCAAGGAAGAAGAGAACGAGTAAGGCACAAACCGATCCATTAATCATCAATGTAGAGAATCCCTCTCATGAGATTGTCTCTTATTACAGTTATGTCCATGAATCAATACTGGAGGACGCTCTGATGTTTACAATGATTCCAGAGAACAAAGAAATCTCAATGGATTATGAGAGTGTGTATGAGTTGATAGAAAGATCTTCCATACACATTGATGATGTATTTGCATACACTGTTGCTCAAGAAATCATAGAGCACGATAATATCGAACCATGCTCTGTTGCAGAATGTCAACAAAGAGCAGATTGGCCTAAATGGAAAGAAGCAATTCAGGCAGAACTAGATTCTCTGGCAAAGAGACAGGTATTTGGTTCGGTAGTGCTAAACCCACCAAGTGTAAAGCCTGTAGGACATAAATGGGTCTTTGTCAGAAAGTGTAATGAGAAGAATGAAGTCCTGAGGTATAAGGCTCGCCTTGTGGCGCAAGGATTCTCACAACGCCTTGGAATTAACTACAAGGAGACAGACTCTCCTGTAATGGACGTTATAATGTTCCGCTACTTAGTTAGCTTAGTAATTTCCGAAGGACTGGAAATGCAGCTCATGGATGTGGTTACTGCATATCTCTATAGGGATCTAGATTCAGAGATATATATGAAAGTGCCTGATGGCCTTACATTACCCAAGTTAAGTGATTCTAAACCACGGAGTGCGTTTGTAATTAGGTTGAAACGCTCACTTTACGGATTGAAACAATCTGGGAGGATGTGATATACCCGTCTAAGTGACTACTTTATTGGGAAAGGATATAAGAATGATGAATTATGCCCTTGCATATTCATAAAGAAAACAAGTTCCGGATTTGCAATTGTAGCAGTATATGTCTATGATATGAACATAATAGGTACTCTTAATGAAATAAGAGAAACCGCGAGCTACTTGAAATCCGATTTTGAGATGAAGGATCTTGGGAAAACTCGATTCTATTAGGCCTTGAACTAGAACACCGAGTTTGTGGAATACTAATTCACCAGTCTGCGTATGTCCAAAAGTCAGGCGATTTAACATGGACAAAGCACATCTTACTAGCACTCTCATGATCGGTCGAAGTTTGGATGCAAGGAAATATCCATGTCGTCCAAAAGAAGATGACGAAGAGGTATTGGTAGCTGAAATTCCCTATCTAAGTGCAATAAGCGCATTATTGTACTTAGCCCAATGTACTCGACCAGACATTGCATTCTTAGTGAATTTGTTAGCTAGATTTAGCTCAGCGCCAACGCAGCATCATTGGAATGGTATCAAGAATATTTTCAGATACCTAAAAGGAACCATTGACTTGGGACTGTTCTTTCCCTACAGAAAGACAAGAGGGACCGCAGATGGAACTGCAATCCCTAAAGGAAATGTTGGTGGCGAAAGCGCCACTCACTACACCGAAACACCAAATGATGTTTTGGTTGGTTTTGCTGATGCTGGGTACCTCTCTGACCCACATAATGGTCGTTTCCAAACTGGTTATGTATTTACCATTGAGAACACAGCGATATCTTGGAGATCAACCAAGCAAACCCTTGTGGCCACCTCCTCGAACCACTCAGAGATCATTGCTCTACATGAGGTGGTTCGTGAGTGTATATGGTTAAGAGCTATCATTACACATATTCGAGGGACTAGTGGTTTGAGTTCTGCCACTGAAGAGCCTACTTGCATCTATAAAGATAATGAATCTTGCATCGAACAGATGAAGCTAGGATATATCAAGGGTGATAATACAAAACACATATCACCAAAGTTTTTCTACAATCAGCAACAACAGGCCCTTCTCAAAGATTCAAGTGAATCAAGAAATGTCTGGGGAGAATGTGGCAGATTTGTTCACCAAATCATTGTTTAAGGCCACATTTGGGAAACATGTGAAAAACATAGGAATGCGAAGACTTTCCAAGCTCCCTTGATTAATGTAAGGATCAGGGGGAGGTGTAGACGTTAGCGGGAGTCTAACACACACATGTCATTCTCAAATGTAGAAGCTGCGTTGTGCTCTTTTCCTTCGACCAAGGTTTATTTTTTGTCCCATAGGGTTATTATTATTACTTGGCAAGGTTTTTAGTGAGGCAACAACTCATGCACCATTTCGTCTTTGACTTGGCACGAGGGGGAGTGTTAAAGGAAAAACATATTATGTGCCTTTGTCAAAGCGACTGACGGAGAGGGAATTAAGGAATTAACGATTACCATCAATCAGCACAATTACAGATCAATCAGCATTTAATGTCATCATTGTAATTGATATTTCCGTTGTAATTCTCTCCCTATATAAAGGGACTATCAAATGAAATGAGTAGACAATTTCCAATCTCAATTTTACTTTTACATCAGTAGTAATATTAAACTTTATCTGCTACCAAATATAGACCTCTATAAATTAATATTAAATAGTAACCAATGAAAATGAAGAAGATGAATTGTTGAATAAGCCCTGGAAGCTTGTACTATCATATTCAACAACAAATATGTAATACTACTGAGGCCGGGTTAGTATATTTGCCACATTTACTATATACTAAATCTCTTATACTGTTCATAAGCACTGTTCATACCAGCAGTGGAATGGCGGTTTTGCCCCCGAAGGTTTATATGGAGAGAAATGGCCGAGTGTTTTTGTTTGTTCGGGAGACTTCCATCGAGTGTAGCAGTCGTCGCCATCAAGCTGTCCGATAGAAGCATAGCGTCAGAGGTAAGTATCAGCTGCATCGATCAAGCTCTGAGATACAGAGGTTGGGCTGAAAACAAGTACGAGATCTCACCGTCTATGGGTACCAGACAATCTCGCTGTTTTTGCTTCCTTCATTGGTCAATCTGACTAGGTAATGGTTTTTGTTCTTGATTTGGGTTCAAGATATTGGTGTTTTGATTGTTTGGGTTCAAAATATTGGTGTTTGGTGATTGGGTTTAGGGATTTGCTTTGTGTCCTGCGAGTATAGGAACTTTTGATGGGGACAAAATTGGTCCTTTTTTTTAAGATGGTTTTCATGTTATGAACTGGTATATTGTTCTCAGTGCTTTCTTATTGTTATTTGATTTAAGCTATCGTTGTTTAAAGACATTGAAGCTAAAGATAATCAGGAAGTATATTTAAAGTGATGACTGCTTATTAAAATTTGTTTGGTAGAGAAGGTTTGTTTTCAAGAGTAGGTTTTGATTTTGGTTAGTCTATTGGTAATTTGGTAAGACAAGCAGTTTTGTGATTCAGTGGTGAATTTAATTTCTCAGTTATCGTCGTTATCTTTCCCAGTGTTTTGTTGTTTAGTACATGGTCCTATTTATGGCTTTGCATGGAAAATACTGGATTCATTACCTTAGCTTGGATGAAAAGAAATTTGATGTGAAGGTTTGATTTTCAGGATAGGTTGAGAGAGTTTGATTTCGCAAGAAACTAAAGATTGTACATTGGCTAGATTTGTTGAGTTCTGCTTTAAATGAAGTCTTAATATTTTGAGCTTATATGTATGGATTTGTGTATATTTTGAGCTTTAAATCAAAGATAGAGATACTGGACTTCAATCTATGTTGAGTGCTATTGGTTAAAAGCCTCTCGCATCAAATTACATATATGTCTGCTTAGTGCATTTGAAAAGCTAAGGTTCCTCAAGTTTGTATTTGGGATCATAATAACTTGCTGTCTTCTTTATATTCTGGTATGATCAGTTCTGTCATGCTTCTCTTAATAATCGTGGTATTGATTTAGATGAGAATATCATTCATCTATATGGGGTTTGGTCATTTTTGTTGCATATCATTATTAGATAGTGGAGGGTAGAATTGATTTTTATCAGGTTTCTTTGTTTTCGCCACTAGATGTATGGATATCTTTATATTCTGAGCTGGTATTCTGCAGATACTGATCTATCATGATAGAGATAAATGCATGTTGTAACACTATCTTTGAATTGCCTGCTGTTTCTCGACTCTTTTTCTTTCAACTTTGGTGACTACATTGAAGTCATACATAGAGGTTAGTGCAGATTCAGACTAACACAATAACACATGTCAACTAACTAGAAGTGATAGTTCACCTTTGTTTCCCAAGTGATATACATCAAGGATAACTCGAAACATATTTATCTTATTGTGGCTGATAATTGTTCAGATAGTCTTAGAGATATTAATGTATATATCTGATCAAGTTGTCCATGATTGATTGACAAATTAATCTGAGCATAGCAGAGAACTTCTGCACAATATATGTAGTAGCATCGAAATGTGGAAATGTATTTTTGCATATATTTACAATATGCAAATGTGGTTAAGTTATATGATTGTTGTATTGAATGAATAAATGAAAAATAAAAGCCCTGCACATTGATTGTTTGGTAAGGAAATTTGATATAGAGAAAAAGGGAATAGATGGAAAATAAAAGCTTTCCAGATACTTTGTTTGCTAAGCATATCTAATCTAGAAAAAAAAAAACAGGACACTAAGATGATGTATTACGAAATTTAGATTGGCCTGCAAGGGAAAAAGTATGGTTTATTTTTCTATCTAAAACAGGCTTTGAGATTCTTCTACACACACACACACACACACTTGTTACTACTAAAAGTCAATATACTTATTGGCATTGCATCTAAGAATCTGTATACTTGTTGTCATTGATATTCACAGTCAGTAATTGACATTTTTATTGGATAAGTCTATTTACAAACATTGCTATTGACCATCAGTATACTTACAACATTTGCTACTGACCATCAGTATATATACTTACAACATTTGCTACTTTCAGTACTTATTGAAAAGTAATAACAAACACTATAAAGAATTTGAATTAATATAATCAAAGCTCTAATTGTAAATAGAACTAATGGCACGTTTACTTACTTGGAATAGAAAATAATCATGAATCGGAGACAAGTGGAACGGGAGAAGAAAGGAATCGGTATTGATTCCGGAGGAATGATTCCTAAACCCATCTCCCCCCTTCGTAATCGAATTCCTGAGTATTCAGGAATCGATTCCTGATAAGGAAGTGGGACCTACATCCATTCCGATTCCTTCATGTGTTAGTAAACGCAAGAATTCTTTTACCCGGAATCATTCCGATTCCTTTATGTGTTAGTAAACGCAGGAATGTTTTTACCCCGTAATCATTCCCTCCCATTCCAAGTAATTAAACATGCCATAAGAGTTTACAGAATTTACAATACCAAAGTTTCATTTATTATAAAAAGGTTAGTAAATTACTACAATTTCCTCACAAATGAACTTAAAATAGATATTATAAGTTTTCCAAATTAATGTTTCACGACATCCAATTGCTCAACTCGCAAATTTTAGTATAAACTGACCTAGCGCTCTGCTAGGGTTTATCGTTGGCCTCCCTCCTTCGACAAAATATCCAAATTTCCAAACCTTGATGGTCATGACCATTGCTAGCCTCGTGGCTAATTGTCTCTTTTTTTTCAATTGCTTTCGCTTTGGTGCTTGGATTGCCGCGTTGGACAGAGATCCTTATGGTTGCTGTCGGGGATGGTAGGTGTGTTTGCTTGGCTGGTCTGAGGTCGAGACCGATTGGGTGAATCTGTGGTTGTCTGTGGTGGATCGGCGTGTCTGGATCTTGGATAGAGGTTGCACGACTGGTGACTATGTTGAGAGTTTTACAGTCAACATGAATGGAGGTTGGGGACGATGAGTTTGGGTCTCCTCCAATTATTGCTTGTTTGCAGCGGCTAGTGTTAGTGTCTCTGTTCCCGATCTGGTGTTTGCAAAGGCCAACGTTGGTGATTGGGTTGCTGATTGGATGACCGATCCAAGCCAGAATCCTCCGGGGATGATGGCTGCGAGGTCTGACATTAGTGTCGGCGTAGAGTGCGGTGAAAATAGTTGGCAAAACTGGGGTGAGCGCGAACGTATGGTGGTTTGCTCATCGTCGGTGCTGTTTTTCTTGGAATCGGATCCATATGCTACCAACGGTGGTGGAAACGTGGGTGAGGTCCTCCGGCGAGTGGTGTTCGGTGGAGGGGGCAGGGCTGTCTTCTCACTTAGGGTTTGCCCTAGATGGGTTGATTGGGCCTGGTATTGGGTTGCGAGGGACTTGTCTTGGGCGTGGCCGGTTGTGTTGCTTTTCATTTTCAATTATGTTTGGGCCTTCATCTTTTTGTTTTGAAAGGTGATGGGCTTGTTTATTTCTTACTTTGAGTGGGAAAGATCACAAAGAAAAGAGAGACCTGTTGAGCCCATGAGGCATTATTTTTATTCCTTGAGCTTCTACTTTTCTTTATTTGGGCTTAATCCTAGAGGATGGGTGTACTAGGAGATTACTAGTTTAGTTTGCTCTGTTTAGGATTGGATTTGTAGTAGTTTCTACGGAACGGTTCTTTCTGTCGCCCCCATAGGGGGGATCATTTTTGTACTACTTGCTGAGCTGCATAATGGATGACCTCTTCTACTAAAAAAAAAAAAAAAAGATATTATAAGTTTTGCAACTATGTTGTCCCAAAAGACCACTGATTACACGTATTTTTATATGTGTAATTATATCTAAAATACTATAATTAAGCTAATTCTCAAGTCAATTATAATGTAATTAATCCATTTTTATTATTTTGTAGAAAATAAGCAGAATTGAAGAAACAAGGCGAAAATGGAGCAAAGTTGGAGTAATTTAGAGTCCCGATAAAAGGATGAAATAGTTTACACGGGTTAAGAATAGTCAAGGCCATTAAAAGAGTGTCTCTGATAGTATGTGTGGAATTGCAAGAAGAAGAAAAAGAATGAAGAGAGAAAAAGAAAGAAAAATAAATAAATAATGCATCTTAATTAATTAAGTTAATTAATCAATTGATTAATGGCTTAATTAATCAAGTTTTGTGGGAGTCCATCAGCCATGCACGTGCAACACCTTAATTAAGGTTGCTTAATTAAGCAAGCCTTTTCCCACACGTGTCAACCAACCATGAGCTCTTTCTTTCATCCATGCACGGATCAGCCGCATCTCACCATTCACCATTTCATTATTCTTCCTTCTTTGCCAATCTGCACCATACATGTGTTCACTTTTTTATCTCTTCCCTGACGCACACCGCAACAACCCATATATAATTGTATTGAAGGCTTGAAGTAGGGGTAGACCACAAACAGCACCGCAAAGCAGCCTTGGGAGGGCTGCTGCCCTTCCATTTCTCTTATTTTCTTTACTTTTTTTATGGGTATTTGGAGGATTTCTCACTCAAGCTTCAAAGAATCATCATCAAGAGTATCACACCTCTATTTTGGGTAGTTGAGTGAAGAAATTATTTGGTTCATACTAGTTCATAGCTAGAAGTGACCAAGCTAACTCTCCTCATCTCTTCCTTATTATCTATTCCATAATTTTATTTGCTATTGATGATCGATGTATTTGACTATGGATAGTGAGTAGTTTCATTTTGAGAGTTAGGGTTGTGAAGCCCTAACTCATCTTGTATAAATATTGATGCTTTACTTTTAATAAATGTAATTTCTATTGTGTATGCTTTAAATCCGAATTTATTGGTCCTTAGAAGCATGTTTCTAGGCTTTGTCACCCTTTGAAATTATGTTGTGGGCAATTGTGATGAGTAGATTGATAAATTGACAATTTAATGGTATTGTTGCATCTATGATTTAAGTGTGGTAACCATTAGCTAGCTTAATTGTAGCTAAGCTTGCTTGGGTCTCTATTATCTTGCTCTCTAGGCCTCTAATTTTGGATACTGCGGCTTAACCGGCGTAACACCCAAATTAGAGAGTTGATTGTGGCCTTAACCGACATAGTCACTACACCGAAAGGATAATTGGTTTAGTAGCCTTAACTGGTACTAGATACGGGACTCGACACATATAGGAAATCCATGCATTTGTGAAATTGGCATCGATATTTGCAAGAGAGTTAGTGTGAATCACCCGACACTCCCATGTTCCCATTCATTTGAAAATCCAAATTTAACTTCTTGCTTGATAATTAGTTGTTTGCTTTTATTTTAGTTTGCATTTAATTTCGTTAATTCCCAATTCAAAACTCCCAAACAAAATTCTACATTCCATTGTGCATAACTCATTTGGGCTACAAGTTAGTGGCTTTGATTAGGCTTAGTGTGAGCTAAGCCGAGCATTGCCGAGGCTTGGTGCCTTGTGAATATTATTTTGCTTTATTTTTTTTATTGTATGCTTTTAAGTTACTCTACCACCAATTACCTCGGTTAGGTCCAACGCCTAATCCCCGAGGTACGATAATCAAGGTCCAAATACTTTCCTTACTTGACAACGATTCGTATGCTTGCAAGAGTTTATGAGTCAAGTCAATGGCGCCATTGCCGGGGATTAGGGTTTAATAGCCTTAATCCCTTGGTGAATCGGTTCTTTAGGTCACATTAGCATATTTTTGGTTCTTTATTTAAATAAAAAAAAAAATTGGTTGTTTATTTTGTTTGCTTACTCTCTAATTTATATTTTCTAATTTTTTTGGTTACTAATCTTACTTTTGAGAACTCATAGGTGCTTATTTCTTATCATATTGAGCTATGGATCAATGGAGCTATGGATGGGAAGATCCGAGGGGATATGAGCAAGAAAATTTCTATGGTGGAGGTCACCAAGAGTGGAATTCTTATGCGGTGGGTTCTATGTCCTTTTGCAATAAAACTTGTGCTTTGTGTAATTCTCCGTGGCATTCACTTTTTGAGTGCTCATTGAGATTTGAGTGCTCGGATTTTATGCAAGGGTGTGAGTACAAGATGGGCATGTATCATGAGATATTTGTACCCGATGGATATCCACAAGATGAAGCTTATGAGCCTAGGAAGGAATTTGTTGAAGGACTACTAGCTCAATTACAAGCCTCTCGAGATCTTTTACAAGCCTCTCAAGTTAGGATTTCACAAGAGACCATGGTGCCCGAAGAATATCCTCATGAGCAAGCATATGAGTCTAGGAAGCCTTCTCTTGAAGAATTGCTAGCTCAATTGCAAGCTTCCCATGCCCAATTGCAAGCCTCCCAAGCTCGATTGCAAGCTTCTCCAGAAATGCTTATACATTTGAATGAGCAACTTGAGACTAGTCTTGCACAAGAGCCACCCTTCACCAATTATGAGCATGAATCTTTCTTTGACCAAGTGGAGCCTATTTCAAGAGAAGAGGTACATATCAAGCATCTTGAGCAAGAGTCGTTTATTCAAATTGATGATTATAGTGATGTTGATGTACAAGAAAGAGAGCTTGGTTATGAAAGTTTCAATGCAAGTGGGGTGAGAGACTGCACTTCGGAGGAATGGGTGCAATATTGGAAATCTAAGCTTCCAAATGAAGGGGAGATATTTGAAGATGATTTAGAAGAAGATGATGTCTTGTCTAGTGAGGAGGATGCGGAATTTGAAGTTATACACCATAATCCCTTGTTCATCGAGGAGGATGCGGAGCTTGAGATCATGCACCATAATCCCTTATTCATTGAGGTCGATATTCCCATGGAGGAAGAGAGTCCTTCAATACTTTGTGACGATGAAGAAATTGAAGAGCCAAAGACTTTTTCTCCTCCTACATCCAAGGAGATCCATCATGAGCTTCCCAAAGTGGAGAGTAGAGGATTGAGCACTTATGTTCTTAATGAGAGCATTAGGATCAATGTACTTTTACCTCCCAATCCACCATTAAGTGGTCAATGTTTCTACAATGAGGTGATGGATTAGAAAGGAAATGGAGCACTTGCACTCACCTTTTCCCATCACTCTCAAGAGCTTCTACCACCTATTTTTCCTATGAGCATCATTTCTACACCACTTTTGAAGGAGAAGGCAAGGTTGGCTCCTATAAGAACAATTATGAAGAAGAGGAAGATTAAGAAGCTACACTTTTGCTCGCCAATTGGAATATTCATAGTTAGCTCATGGTCTTGCCTCTATGATACGTCAAGGAGTCCCTTAACCCCAAACAATAGGGTGGTCGTACTTGAGAAGTATCCACCTTGATAAGATTGTTTTATATGGACCGGCAATGAGGTCCTTAAACAAAGCGCTCGCTAGGGAGGCAACCCTAGCACATCATCGGTGGTATTTATTTCTTAGTTTATTTTTATTGTGAATAAAGATTCTGAGTCATTTTTTTTTGGGAGGTGGGAGGTGTTCGGAGTTGGAAATGTGAAGGAGAATTAATTTGGTAGTGAGCAGTTTCTGTCCAGAAAATTTAGTTGACTTTGGGTGACCATAACTTCCAGTATGCATGATATTTTGAGCTGAAAATTTCTGGGGCTATTTTTCTATATGTCTAATATTCTGTGCCAAAATTTCAGCCTTTTTGAGTTACTGGAACTCAAGTTATTTAGTGGGCAATGTAAGGAGGTCAGAACAGAGACAGCTACTGTAGAGTGACTTTGAGAAGCTACACCCTCTACGTATTAAGTTATTTGAAGCTCAAATTTTTCAGAGATGTATCTTTACATGTCTTATATATGCTGGTAAAACAGTTTTTGATTTGAACCTTCCTACCTTCATATTTTATGTTCCAAGTGACAAAGGTCAGAAACAGGGCACAGCAGAAACTGCAAAACACAACAGTGAGTTTGGAGGCGAACGATTTTTGATTCAGGACTTATATTTTAGTGAAATTGGAGGCCAACGATTTTTAATCAACCACACTAAACAGCTAATTCACTCATGTTCTCGAAGCCTCAAAAAGCAGTCTTCATCTTGATATGTAACAGAAGCATAATCATGAAGTGAGTACCTCAATAAGAACATATTCACAAATGTTATTGACCTTCAGTAATAAACAACAAGATGAACAATATTAAGGAAAAAAAAAACGCGTATGTAAGTATCCTAAAACTCAATTAAGCACACTAAAATTAAATGCGTCAAACATAAGTACAGACTCCATGTCAATTCCACCATTTGGCATATAATATTAATCAGGAACTCTAGAGCCTAGGAATCAATTGGAAGGATTCGGCTTTCAAATTTCTCAGTGATAAAGAAATGTATCTATCTCCTCTTATAGCATGAAATCAATATGCATAAGAAATTGACTCTAACTGAATAGAAAAATAGGAATTACCCATTTCAAATCCTTACTTGCAGATTCACATCATATCTCTATCACAGTTTGAAATCAACATGTAGAAAAACTATTCCCGATCTGATAGAAAAATAGGAAATTACCCATTTCAAATCCTTACTATTGCAAATTCTCATCGATCTCTCTCATTTCAAATCCTTACAATTGTAGATCCTCATCTCCTGTCTCTCTCTATCTCTCTTAATGAACCAAATCTAACCAAAACGGCGGATCTAGCTATCAATGATATAAGAAGGGTACCTTTGTCAATTCCAATCTAATAAAATAATAATAAAAACAAAAGAAAATATCCCGCATGATTTAGCTGACCGTAAGGGCTATCTAGGCAATCCGCCATGGGAATCAATTAATGGGCCACTGCACATGGTAAATAATTGGCTGGGTTTGTAGTTATGGAAAGTTTGATCTTTCTCACACGTAAAGCTGCTTCATCTTTCTCTCTGCATTGTTACATTGGTTGATATTGCTAAAAGCCCAAGAACAAGTTTTGATTTTCTCATCTTCCATATTTGGAATTTGGTCATTTTGTTTGTGCATTAGTTGGTCATAATATGATCTGGGTTTTGGTTTGTAAACTCAGAAGATGTGGTTTTTGGAAACTCCCAATTGAACAAGGAATGAGAAAGTTTACTGTTTAACGCATGAAAAAGTCTTGCATTGTGATTGGTTGATCTATTGAGATACTTGCTTAATCTTACTCTACATTATATAATAATGATGTTGCTAAGACGCAAAGAATGTTGGGTTTGGATGAATTTGTGTTTTGGGTTTATGATTTGCCATGATATGATTTGGGTTTGGTTGTGTAAAGTTAGAAGACCAGGTGTTTGAGCAAAGTCCAATTGAGAGACTACTAGAAAATTGGCTATAGGCCACCCCTAATTAGACACAGATTTATAACCGTATCATTTGATATATTAAAGAATACCCTCATCTATTTTCCGCATTCTTTAGTCTATAGATACCGATAACTGTGTAGTAAAAATGGTCAAATTAATAAAATATTATATTAAACCAATGAGAGATAGTCATCCGTATGTAGACCTGTAAATGGACCGGATTTGGATCGGATCGACCTAAATCCAAATCCGTTTACTTAAAAAAAAATTTGATCCAAACCCGCTCCGTTAACCCGGCGGATCGTGGATAGCTCGATCCAAATCCGTATCCGCCGGGTTAACGGATACCCGATCCGCTAATCATACCCGTAATAATTTCAAATATTTTAAAATTTTAAATAGTAATATTAAATTTATATCATGATACCTCATAAGATATTAATAAAATATTAAAACAACATTAAAAGTATCACCAAAAGTAGAATTACATTATCAAAATTCTTAATGCTTCTTAGAATCTTGAGTGATAGACTGTCCCTTAGATTTCTGCAAAAAATTTGTATTAGAAATTCTTCATATTTTATATTTTATATTTTAAAAAAAATAATAATTTATTAATAAAAAAATTTTATTATTACAAAAACGGGTCGGATCATTAACGGATCGGATCGACCTAGATCCGTATTTGATCCGTTAAATAAATGGGTTAACAGATTCGGATCATTAACGGATCAACGGATCAAAACTTTTGATCCAAACCCGTCCAATAGTCACGGATCTGGAGTGGGTCCAGATCAAAATCCGGTCCATTTACAAGTCTATCCGTATGTAATGATAGAGTAAAAATTAGAAATGCAAACATGAAAAATAAACATCTGGCATAAAATTCATTTACATATGGTTAAAAGTATCTATAATATAATTAATATTTGACACAATTAGCCGTGTCTAGGAATTTTCACTGATAAAGGTATCCTTTCATTTTCCACACACAACCGTGTGCAAATGTTGCACCACAATATTAATATTAATTCTTCACTGAAAAAAATATTAATTTTAATTTATCAACACATTTTCTCTAATTTCATTTATTTTATAACCAATTATATCAAAAAGGAAAAAGAAGAAATGCATATTTATCCAAAATACGGGATAACCACCGTTTTCACTTCCCCTTTATGTCTTCCACTCACACTTAAAAAGTTTTATCTCATCCATTCAGTCATTCACACTTAAAAGTTTTTTAATTTCAGTTACCTCTTTCAAACTGAAGTGGGCATATACATACACAAAAGCTGGATAAAATGTTCTTCATCAACAGGTAAAATCAGCCCTTGAACTTAAATTTTAGATTCATTCTTTGAGATTTAAGGTATAATTATGATTAATATTCATCCATTTGCTCATCTCACAGAACAGATCGAGATCAACGTGCACCTATTCGCTCATTTGCTGGGTTCGATATAGCCTCCAATCCTCCATCACCGTCGTAATTGATTGCAGATGACACAGTGAGTTGAGAGTGAGCGAATGGGAGAGATCGTTTTGTTTCAATTAGAGGCTAGGTAGCTCTGGCTTAATCAAATTGATGGATGAGGATGTGAAGGGGAGATAAGAGAGAGGGCGGAGGAAGAGGATTGGGTTGCCTCTTGATCCGGTGACCGGATAAATATCGAATCAAAACAACAAATATAAAAATGAAATATAAATTTTCTTTTGAATATTAAACAAATAAAAATTTGAATAAGAAAAACAAATAAAATTGGAATAAAAAGGAAATTGTTGAAGGAAAACCTAATTTGTGTTTAGCCCAAACTCTAGGTTACTTGACCTAGTGGTAATAGGATTTAATTAGAAGGATCTAGAATCCTAATCAATGTAGAATTACTTTCCTTGTATGATTGAGATTCTATGCATTGTAATCCTCTATATAAAGAGGCCCCTATTATCAATGAGAATACACAGCAAATTCCTCTCAAATTCAGTTTCTCTACAACACGTTATCAGCACGAGCCCTAACCCTGAAATCCTAAATTCGTCGTAGCCTTCAAATCCCAGAAACCACCGCCGCCCACCTTGAAGATCTCAACTCCAGGAGTCCAGAACCGGCGGCCCCGTCCCCAGAACCGGCCGGAAAATATCCGAACCGGCCACCGGAAAATCTTTACCCTCCCTGCCCGGTTCGAAGCCTTTCCCGGCCAACTGCTACCAAACTTCACCGGAACCTGCAACCAGACCCCAGATCAGGAGCCGAAAAATCTCCACCGGAACCGGCCTAGAACGTCCGAACCGGCCACCGGAAAGGACTACTACCGAACCAGCAGAAAGAAAAAAAAAAAAAAAAGGGAAGGCAGCAGATAGCCCAGCCCCGTCCGGCCCAAAACCTACAGCCCAAGCCACAGCAGGCCCAGCGAAGCCCAGTGCAAGCCAAGCCGCCAAGCCGCAAGCCGCAAGGCCAAGCCGCCGAGCCGCAAGCGCCAAGGCTGCCACGTCAGCAAGCCACGCAGGCATCCAGTCAGCAGCCACGTCAGCCACCTGTGCCACGTCAGCAGATCGGTCAACCACAGTCAACGCCGGTCAACCTCCGGTCAACCACCGCCGGCGACTTTCCGGCAGACTTCCGGCCACTTTTCCGGCCAACTTCCGGCCACTTTTCGACATTTTCCGGACACTTTTCCGGTGACTTTTCCGGCCAATTTCCGGCGAATTTTCCGGTCAGCTACAGTAACTCCGGCCGCTACAGTAAACTTCCGGCGACGTTTTTCCGACCATCTTTTAAGGTAATTTTTCTAAAAGTTCCCGTTTTTGTGAAGTTTTTCAATTTCTTCTTCTTTTCTCGGGGACTTCCAAAATCCCTTCTTCTACCCCCCTTTCTCTACATAGGGGAGACCAAAAGCCGAACTGTGGGGGTTCGCGCTCACTCCAAGCTTGGAGCTTGTAGAGTCCTCCAAACTTAGAGTTTGTTGAGAAGAAAACGATCGACCACATACATCGTCGTTTCGATCTAATCCAAAACCCCTCTTGGAATCGGATTTTCTTGGAAGCGACTACGCTCAGAAAATCCTAATTTCTTGGAAGCGACTACGCTCAGAAATTTAATAGTTTTTCGTGGTAGCCTTTTCGCTCCGAAACTAACCCTAATCTTGTGTTGTTTTTCAGGATGAGTTACCTGAACAAGTTGAGCTTTGTCCCACTCGAGACAACTGGCGCAGGATACCATAGGTGGGTCCGAGATGTGCGCCAACATCTTAAGGCTGATGGAATTCTGGAAACCATCCAAGAGCCTAGTCAGAACGTGCTCTCATGAGCAAGCTACTGCTTTTGAAGCAAAACAAGCTAAGCCATAATTCTCATGACAAGGCACATGAATGACGCGCTCCAAAATGAATACCTCAATGAGGAAGACCCAAGAAAGCTATGGGTAGAACTAGAGCAGCGATTTGGCAACGTTCGTGACTCCCTGCTTCCTGATTTAGAAGTGCGATGGCATAGCCTCCGCTTTTGTGATTTCAAGTCTGTGCTTGATTATAACTCGGAAGCTCTTCGTATCAAGTCTCTGATGGAGTATTGTGGCCAAGCCATAACTGATACGATGTTGATCGAGAAGACTCTCTCTACCTTCCCCGTCTCTGCATTGATGATTTCAAAGAATTATCGGATTGATGTAAATGCAGGACGTATCACAAGGTTTCATGAGCTCATTGGCGCCATGAACGTAGCTGAAAAGCACGATAATATCCTTGTGAAGAACTATAATGCTAGACCCGTGGGAACTAAGCCTATTCCGGAGTCTAACTATAGTCGCGCCCCCAATGGAGGACGCAAGGAGCGAAACCCTAAGGATAGGGACAATTCTGGACGTTCTGGTCCATATATTCGCCCTAAAGAGGAAGGAAATCGCCAAGAGAGGCGTGCACGGAACCGTAGAGGTCAACGTGTGAAGAGAGAGAGAGGCGGAGCCTCCGACCATGGTGGTAACGCCACCAAAGGATAGGTCGTTCAAATCGCGCCCCAATGGCGCCTCGATCAAGGGAGCCTGACCATGATGATGTTTGTTTTCGATGTGGATCAACTGAACATTGGGCTAAAACATGTACCGCACCCCAGAATGTTGCAAACGCATACAAGACGTATCGTGAAGCAAGGGAAGCAAATTACATGGCACAAGAAGATCAAGATGGTGATCTAGATCTAAGGGTGGAAGACTACAAGGATCAAGACCCAGAAATTGGCGATTTTGATTAAGTCTTTTTATTTTCAAGAGATGTAGGCGATTGCCATATTCCTTTTATTGGATTAGATTTTCTTTGATCATAGAAACAATGATGTATTTCGTTGGCTTATGAATAAAATTTCGAGTTCTTTTCATTATGACTCAATTTTGATTCTGAGCATATGACTTTGTGACTACGATGGCTAGACCATCATATTAATTAAGGACATGGAATAGCCCAAGTTCCACTTGCCAAATGGCACCTTGATTACAGTTGTCACAGAACTCTCTACGCTCTTAGGGCAAATAGTACCCTATGAATAGCCAACGAATTCCATGCGAAAATGCATGTAGAGAACGGAAATGAGTTCCTTTGCATTACCTCTAATGATTGCGAACAAAGACGCATCTTAGAGACGTTTATGTGTCTCTCTAGTGGACTTTATGTCACTATTCGAGCTATTAATCCAATAAACTTATGAGAGAAGATCTCTTGGATTTAGACACATATTGGCTTTGTCACGACAGGATAGATCATCCTAGTCATGATATGATGATCCGTCTACAAAAGACTTCACATGGACATCATTTTTTGAGCAAAATGAAGCAAGATGCCGCCATAAAAGGCGCCAACCATGGGCATAACGCCATGGTTGTTCCTCCTTGTGGCCATGACGCCATACATGCTAATTTCCATGGCTCCCACGCCATGATGGGAGATGTAGTCACATTTTGCTTCTAATAGCGCTACAGACGCTTAGGCCTAACCAAACTCCTCATTGGTTGCTTCTAAGGCCTCTCGCTCGTTTTACAAAGCCCATTCCTTATGGAAATTAGGACTGAGACCGTCCTATGCAAAGGATATGACAATACTCATTCTGTTCTTACAAAGAATCCGTAGGGATTTTGTGGATTGATTCAACCAACTTGCGGACGCTTAAATATTTCATGATGTTGGTTGACACGCAAACACGCCGGTCACGTGTTGTGCCATTGTCCACCTATAAATGCTACTTATGCTACACTCCTAGCACATATCATGTGACAACGGGCTCACTCCCCGAATCATCCTATTCAGTCAATTGGATTTGACTATGCTAGAGAGTTTACATCGAAAGACTTTCGATGGATATTGCAATGGGTTTGATGTTGGACATCACATTCCCATGTACACACCCAATTGGTCTCGCGGAAACGACTACGATGGTAGTCCGAACATTGGTAATGCGCACCAATCTTCTTACATCCGCTTGGGGTGATGCGATATCGCATGCAGCCATGCTAATTCGTCTACGACCTACCGCCACTCAATGTACCTATGCGTTACAGCTAGTGACTGGGTACACGTATTTTGTACTTACGCACATTTGAGTGAGCCATTTATGTGCCAATTGCCGCCACAGCGCTCTATGATGGGTCCTTACAGACGAATGGGCAACTACGTTGGATTTGCGCTTCCAACAATCGTCCGCCACTTAAATGCCCTTGCTAGGCGATCTCCTTACCGCTAGATTTGCGGATGTCACTTTGATGAGACAGTCTTCCCGTCGTTAGGGGGAGATAAGAACACGAATGTTCAACAGGAACGACAGGAATTGTCGTAGTCTGTCCCCACTATGTCTCATCTTGATCCCTATTAAAGTGACGAGATCACAAATATGCTGCAAACATGCCTGCAAGGAAGGACGTCCCTACGAGAGGACGTAGCGCCACCCTACACGGAGGTAGGCATGGCGCCAATGCCAAAGAGAGTGGCACTCTGGCGTTACAGGCCATGGCCCCAGCTAGGATGCGTGGGAGGCCCGTGGGTTCGAAGGATACTTTGGCACATTCCAATCCTTTAATCATCAGACTCAAAATCCGTCTCATGAGTATCTTCCGGGTTATGGTTATCGTTGGGGGACGCCTCAACGTCAAACCCTATTCCTGAGAATATAGAGCTCTATGAAACTTACACTAGTGTACATGAGACGTGGGATAGAAACTCCATCATAATTGATGATGTAGTTACGCATTTTGTTGCGCATGAGTTTGCTGAGTCCGATGATATCGAACCACGCTCCGTTGATGAATGAATGCCAACGTAGAGAGTTTTTGGCCTAAATGGAAAGATGCGATCCAGGTTAAGATGGATTCTCTAACGAAGAGGAAGGTTTTCGAGCTAGAGATGCCAACACCTCCTAACAAAAACCTGTTGACTAATGGGTCTTCGTTAGAAAGCGTGATGAGAAAAAGAGATGGTAATCTCGCCTTATGGCGCAAGGCTTCTCACAAAACGCCCTGGAATCGACTACGATGAGACATATTCTCTCGTAATGGATGTCATTGCACTCCACTACCCTGTCAGTTTGGTAGTTTCCGAATAACTGAACATGCAGCTTACAAATGTGGTCACTACGTATCTCTATAGGGATCTAGATACGGAATATACATGAAGGTTCATGGTGAACTTCATTTACCCAAGTCAAGTGGCTCTAGACCATGGAGCGCGTTTACAAAGAGGTTGAAACGCTCACTAAAGTGACTACTTGATTGGGAAGGGATATGCCCACGCGTTTCTATAACAAGTTTCGGATTCTATCGCGGTTCATGTTGGACATGATCTTCATTAGAAGCCCTTAAAGAGTTAAGGGAAACCGCTGAACACTTGAAATCTGAGTTTGAGATGAAGGATTTTGGGAGAACACGATTATGTCTCGGTTTGGAACTTGAGCATCGTGTCGATAGATGCTTAGGCATTTTGACAAGGTCAAGCCTTCAAGCACCCCCATGATCGTCCGTAGTCTTGATCCTGAAAAGGATCCTCTTCGTCGAAAGGATGATGAGATGTGCTAGAGGCAAAAGTGCCTTACTTAGTACAATAGGCGCATTATTGTACTTATCAATGCACAAGACCGGACATCTCATATGTTGTGAACTTGTTAGCTAGATATAGCTCTGCGCCAACGCGACGCCATTGGATTGGTGTAAAAGATATCTTTCGATACTTGAGATGTATGATGATATGGGCTTGTTCTATCCCTACAAAGAGATGATGGATTCGGACCCATCACACACCAGGTACGCCGCCAACGCTGGCCTGCGTTCTCTATCCCCATCCCAAAACGACATGTGTTTTGGAAGGTTTTGCTGATGTTGGGTATCTCTCTGACCCACACAATGGTCATTCCCAATGGTTAAGTGTTCACCATGGGAAAAGACCGTGACATCTTGGAGGTCTACAATAGACCCTAGTCGCTATATCTTCGAACAATGCAGAGATCATTGCTCTTCACGAAGTGGTTCGTGAATGTATATGGATTGGATCCATAATTACGCATGTTCGAACAATTGTGGTTTGAAGTCTACCACAGATGAGCCTACGAGCATTTAGGATAATGCTACTTGTTTTGAACAAATGAGGCAAGGCTACATCAAAAGCGACAACACCAAGCATAATCAGCAACAACAGACACTCCTCGAGATCAAAGTGAACTAGGTTCGATCTGAGGACAGTGAGGCAGACTTGTTTACTAAGTCATTGCCCAATACCACGTTCGAGAAACATGTGGCAAGAATTGACTTGCGGAAATTATCTGAACTCCCATGATCGTAGTCATCAGGGGGAGGTGCAGACATCAGGGGGAGATGTCTACATGTTCGTCTCGAATCGTGAAGGGTGTGTTGTGCTCTTTTTCCCCTTCGACCGAGGTTATTTTTGTCCCACTGGGTTTTTGTTACTCGGCAAGGTTTTTAATGAGGCAACGAGAGAAGCACCGCGTTTGGGCAACACAAGGGGGAGTGTTGAAGGAAAACCTAATTTGTGTTTAGCCCAAACTCTAGGTTACTTGACCTAGTGGTAATAGGATTTAATTAGAAGGATCTAGAATCCTAATCAATGTAGAATTACTTTCCTTGTATGATTGAGATTCTATGCATTGTAATCCTCTATATAAAGAGGCCCCTATTATCAATGAGAATACATAGCAAATTCCTCTCAAATTCAGTTTCTCTAAAACAGAATTTTTTTTATATATTTTGATTAATATATAAACAGAAATTAAAAGAAAATTAGGAGAGAGAAACAAAAACATTAATACAAAATTTAAAATAAAATAAAAAACAAAAACACCAAAGTCAAAAGCGTGGCTTTTGGTTAGTGGAGCCTGCAATAGAGAATATCCTTCTTCATTCCGTGAGTCTCGTATCTAGTACCGGTTAAGGCAACTAAACCAATTATCCTTTCGATGTATTGACTATGCCAATTAAGGCCACAATCAACTCTCTAATTTGAGCATTACACCGGTTAAAGCCGCAATATCCAAAATTAGAGGCCTAGAGAGCAAGATAATAGAGACCCAAGCAAGCTTAGCTACAATTAAGCTAGCTAATGGTCACCACACTTAAATCCTAGATGCCACAAGACCAATAAGTTGTCAATTTATCAATCTACTCATCACAATTGCCCACAACATAATTTCAAAGGGTGACAAAGCATAGAAACAACTTCTAAGGACCAATAAATTCGGATTTAAAGCATACACAATGGAAATTGCATTTATTAAAATTAAAGCATCAACATTTATAGAAGATGAGTTAGGGCTTTACAACCCTAACTCCTAAAATTGAACTACTCACTACCCATACTCAAATACATCATCCAATACATAAGAAATCAAGAGAAATGATAGAGGAGAGAGGGAACACAAATTAAGCACACAATTTGCTATAAGCAAACATGAACCCAACTTGATATTAAGCCCCCACTCTTTACCAAAGCCAAAATCCCTTGTGGTGATGAAGCCTTGATGATGTGAAGTAAAAGCCCCTTAATTACTCCTTCCAATTTTGAGAGAAAATGATAAGAGATTTAAAAATGGAGGAGAGAGAGTTTGAGAGAGAAGATGGAAAATGGAGGAGAGGTCTCTCTAAATTCGGCCAAAAGGTAGAGAATACCCTTCTTCATTCCATGGCTGCACCGTACCTAATGACTTTTTGATACAGTTATCCATATCCTCTAGAGCAAAAGAAACAGAAAAATTAAAGTATTCTATAAGGCATATGCTAGTAGTAACTAGGAAGATGAAAAAGTTTACTTCATTTTGTGTATTGTAAATGGAATTTTTCACTGGTAGTCTGGTAGTGTAGCATCTTCTTCAACCAAGGGTTGTTTGCTCTTTTAGTTTGAATGAACAATGGAGATGATAATCTGGAACTTTCATTGGCTGGGTTTGTACTATTGTAATGTAGAATTCACATATTCACATCACTTCTAAATTTAGATGACCCCTTGTTTATGGAATTTCCCCATTGGTGAACAAGGAAAATGAAAAAAGTTGACTGCTTTTGTGTTTTCTCAAATTAGTTTAGCATGCTCTTTGCTTGTAGCTTAGCTTACACAACTTCAAACGTATGATTCACTAGTAGTTTAGCGTATTCTGCCACCTTAGATTTGTTTGAGAGAGATATATATTTGATCTTAATTGTAATTTAATAATTGAGTAGAGGCTAAAATTGTCTTTGGACATTTAAATGGGTAACTGAGCACATAAATATTTTAATAGGAGTAAGTGAAATCTTATTAAGCTAAATTTAGACATTTGGCCAAGAACCCTTCGTTTAACTATACCATTCTAATTTAGTTAACTATACCGTTCTCATTACGCATCTTATTGACCGATATTTTACCATTTAAGGAAATAGAAATACACTCGAGGCTTCGCTTGGGTTCATGAAGAAACAAAAAAACACAACAACTAAAAAGGAAAAGTAACGTCTGAGCTAACAGGTGCACGACGTCACCCTCTGCTTTTGCATTTTCTTCTGTGGGACCCTATCGCTCGAAATTGAATTCCAAGTTCCAACATTAAAGGAAGACCTCAATTATCAATTGATAACTCGTTTTCAAAGAAAAACAAAATCTTACGGCCACCGGTCAAGTCAACACTGGTAAATAACTTCACAGTTCTTAAATCTCCCAAAACCACAACCCACGTAACAGAGCATGGCATTCACAGGCCCACGATAGCCTCGTAAGACTAAAGCAGTGACATTATTGGTTCCAACTTCCAAACAGCCGACGACCGACGTTGTCTTCTAGCACATTCTCAAACGTATAAAGACCCAATTGTGTCTTCCGTTCATTTCCAGCCCAGAACTATTAAAATTCCAACAACTTGAAGTTACCCAGATTGCAAGGTCAGATAGATGGCTAACCAAGCTCCCACACTTCCTCTTCTTACTCCTTACAAAATGGGAAAGTTTGATCTTTCTCACAGGTAAACTTGCTTTAATCTTTCCCTCTTTTGGTTTTCTCATCTTCCAAATTTGGAATTGAATCATTTTGTTTGTGCATTAGTTGACCATAATATGATCTGGGTTTTGGTTTGTAAACTCAGAAGATGTGTTTGTGGGAACTCCCAATTGAACAAGGAATGAGAAAGTTTACTGTTTGAGCATGAAAAAGTCTTCCGTTGTGATTGGTTGATCTATTGGGATACTTGCTTAATCTTACTCTACATTATATAATAATGATGTTGCTCAGACCCAAAGGATGTTGGTTTGGATGAATTTGTGTGCTGGGTTATGATTTGCCATGATACTGGGTTTGGTTGTGTAAAGTTAGAAGAACTTTGCCATGATACTGGGTTTGGTTGTGTAAAGTTAGAAGACCTTTGCCATGATACTGGGTTTGGTTGTGTAAAGTTAGAAGACCAGGTGTTTGAGGGAAGTCCCAATTGAGAGAACCAGGAAGATGAAAAAGTTTACTACTTTTTGTGAATTGTAAATGGAATTCTTCACGGGTAGTGTAGCATCTTCTTCAACCAAGGGTTGTTTGCTCTTTTAGTTTGAATGAACAATGGAGATGATAATCTGGAACCTTCATTGGCTGGGTTTGTACTATTGTTATGTAGAATTCGCATATTCACATCACTTCTAAACTTAGATGACATTGTTTGAGGAAAGTCCCAATTGGTGAACAAGGAAAATGAAAAAAGTTGACTGCTTTTGTGTTTTCTCAAATTAGTTTAGCTATGCTCTTTGCTTGTAGCTTAGCTTACATCACTTCAAACGTATGATTCACTAGTAGTTTAGCATCTTCTGCCACCAAGCATTTATTTGATCTTTAAGTTTGAATGAACAATCAAGGCCATACTTTCAAACATTGGAGAGTTCAAAAGGCCAAATTCTTGTCATATCGTTGTAACAAGAACATTGCAAATGGTATATGTGGTCAGCAGTGAAAGGACAGAAATTAGAATCAATAAGCTTCATATCTTGATACAATTTATCTGCGTAGATGATTAGTACGACTGACACATTAATAATCAATTGATGTTTCTGCCAGACGGTGATGGTACATGTGTGGGGTGTGAAGCCAGAAGGGTTCGTTACAACTGAACTGTCGCTTTGAATTCATCGTTAAATTTCTATTTTAGTTGCAATTTATTAGGAAAAGTATTGCCCTTCCTCCTTGAGCATTTCATAATCCAATCCGGTTTATGTTTGGTAATGTTTCATATTTTGTTTGGCTTAGATAATATCATAATATTTTCAAGAGCTAGTTATGTTATCTCTTTCAAACTTGTCACTGGTCATAGAGATGTAATTTCATAGATACTGCCAGTGTCCAGTAAGACAGTATTGAAGGTTGTATTAATAAGTGTTTAATTTGTTTATTTATTCCAGAGTTGTTTTAGCACCAATGACTAGACAGAGATCATATGGAAATGTTCCCCAGCCACATGCCATCTTATATTACTCTCAGAGAACATCTAAAGGAGGTCTTCTCATAGCTGAAGCCACTGGAGTTTCTGACACAGCACAAGGGTAACTTGAAGAATACCTATCAAGTTTCTTTCTGTAAAATCTTTAATCACAAGATGCAGTAGAATTTGCAACTTCCCTATTGAAAATTTTGATCGCTTTTTGCTTCTTTCATATGTGAAGGTATCCAGATACTCCTGGTATATGGACAAAGGAGCAAGTTGAAGCATGGAAACCCATTGTCAATGCTGTACATGCTAAAGGGGGTATCTTCTTCTGTCAGATTTGGCATGTGGGGAGGGTTTCAAATACTGGTGTGTTCCTGACTTAGGGTTTAGGGTACCTTTATGACTTAACTTTATCATAGAAACCCTTGTGAGCATAAGTGACTAATTAGACTAGTGAAGCATTTGAAAGCTAATTGTTTTTCCTTGGGTTTCTTTTTTTTTTTGATGATTTTTTTTTTTTTTGTGATAGGGGTTTGGCTTCCTTAGGTTATTAGGAAAATAGAAAGTTTCAAGGTGGATGAAGTTTGATAAATTAAAATAACTTAGAATTTAGAACTAGTGTAGGATCTACTATGCCTCAAAACAAGTGAGTGACTGTGGCTGATGATATCTTGTTTCTCTGTTGGCGATATATTATGGTTTCTTAAGATCTCAGATTGGAATCTATGGTAACATTTTATGCCAAGTCAACCCGGAGAAGAACATGAAAGATCGATATGTTTGATTGGGTCCACAGAACCTGCATGCATAGTCTCTGTATTTTACTGAATGATCTAAACCTATCCTATTATAAACTTCTTTTTCACCAATATTGTTATTATATGGGGTTGTTGTAGCTCAATGAATTGGATATTCCTCCAATATAATCTATTGTGTCTCATGGTGATTCTATCCCTATTTTCTTATAGGCTTTCAGCCAAATGGGCAAGCTCCAATCTCTTCTACTGACAAGCCCATAACGCCCCAAGCTAATGGCGTTGATGTTGCCCAGTTCACCCCTCCTAGACGATTAAGGACAGATGAAATTCCTCAAATTGTCAATGATTTTAGACTTGCTGCAAGGAATGCTATGGAAGCTGGTAATCCTTTTTAAGTTAAATATGAGATAAATATACATGTCCTTTTACAGAAACGTATTATATCAAAGTGTGGTGCCAAAAATGTCTTGTTAGAAGATAAAAAAGTTGTAGTAGACAAAAAAAAATGTACAAGTCTTCTAGGAATATGATCAATAAGTTACCATTTTCTCTTCGTTTTAGTTTTGGGGAACGACAAGTTTCAAAAGTCTTCGCTACACTAATATTATTGTTTGTCGATTTCATAGGCTTTGATGGGGTTGAAATTCATGGCGCCCAAGGCTACCTTATCGATCAATTTTTAAAAGATCAAGTAAATGATCGAACAGACCAATATGGTGGATCTCTAGAAAAACGTTGCCGATTTGGACTAGACATTGTTGAAGCTGTTGTCAACGAGATAGGAGCAGATAAAGTTGGAATTAGATTATCTCCATTTGAATCCGGAGATTCTAATCCAAAGGAATTGGGACTCTATCTAGTCAATTCCTTGAACAAATATGGAATCCTGTACTGCCACATGTTTGAGCCAGGAATGAAGACAGTTGGGGAAAAAATTGAATGTCCCCACAGTCTTGTACCCATGAGAAAGGCTTTTAATGGTACCTTCATTGCTGGCGGTGGTTTTGACAGGGAAGATGGGAACAATGCTGTGGCTGAGAGCAGTGCAGATCTTATTGCTTTTGGTCGTTGGTTCTTGGCTAATCCAGATTTGCCAAAGAGATTTGAGCTTAATGCTCCTCTAAATAAGTACAACATAGATACATTCTGCATATCTGATCCGGTTCTTGGTTACACTGATTATCCATTTCTTGACAGCACTACTTGAGTTTCCAGCTGAGTATGGGAAGCGTACTCTGCTTGAACTCGCTTGTATATTATTCCCATTGGTCTGCTTTAAAGTTTTCTTGTTACTTTTCTTTCACGGCATGTACAATTAAAATACCAAGGGGCAGAGGCTGGACGTTGACCAGACTGTAGAGTTCTCAGTTGGTATAGTGTAGCTGTTTGATAGTGTAAGTCGTACCACTCTTCCAAGTGCCCTGTCAAGTTTCTTATACTCTTATTGTAGCTTGTGGCTACGTGAAGATGCAAACTGATTGTAGCCTTGTAAAAGATGATTTTAATAAAAATGGCCCGTCTTTTGACTTGTACCAACTACTGGATCTCCTGTTTGTCTGTACTCTGTATCTTAATTATGAGAGATACCCCAGGAAATTATAACTTCTGAAATCTGAACTTTGCTGTTGACTATGGTCAACTAGATTTTATTGTTTGCATTAACTTGTAATTGAAAATACATTATAAGGTAAAACTAAACGTTGAGAATCCATGCTAGTCCTATAACTTCTACTCTTCCATGATCATGATTCTTCATCATCATATTGGTTCAAAGCCCTGTATCAAGATGAAGTTTTATCTTTCCTGGTGATTGGTGAGCTTTGTGGCTAAGTTTTTTGAAGTTCAACTTAGAAAGAATTGTGGATTGTGAATTTGGGCAGGTCTAGACTATGGAGATGGTGAAGAAAGCATGCAAATGTCTGTTCCAGATTCCAGAAACATGAACCAGTCGGATTATTTCACAGGTAGATGTTCCTCTTCACTCTCTACTCATTGGTCGAACTGTAGTTTCCCTGAAATTGTAAGAGGTTGGGACATTTCATTTCCTGAGGAACTGCCATGTGCTCTGCTGGTTGGAAATTCATGGATCGGTTTATGCAATTAGGCAAGTTGGGGGGGAATTATATTAGGTAAGTAGGGGTTTTTGGTACCTGGTGCCAACTGAAGGTATAAAGACACACCTGTGTCTGCTAATCATATATTTTTATACAAAAAAAAAAATGAAAAACCAACTGAGAAACCAAATAGATCAGATAATACGTAGAGGATAGGACTATTATATGTCTGCTCATGCTCCCACAACTCCTCTCCTTACTCCTTACAAATTAGGAAAATTCAATTTTTCTCGTAGGGAATTAGTCTTCTCTACGTTTCACATTATATTGTTAGGTCTATAATTGCATAGTAATTTTTCTCCTACTCTTACTTTTCTGCTTAATTCTTGTATTGCTTTCTTTATATTTATTTTTAAATCATACTAGGAAATTAAGTGAAGGCTCGGAAACGCATCCAGACGATGAACATTGCACACTTTTCCGTCAAATCCAAATGAAGCCAAGCCAAAAGGAATAAAGAAGCAAAACACACTAGAAGACGAAAAAGTACCTTGCCGGAAATCAGCAGGATTCAGGCAACCTTCCGAAGGCACAAGAAGGCGGAGCAACACACTTTCCGATGGAGTCAAGGAAGAATCAAGGTTGGAGGAAGAAAAGAGAAAAAAATGGCACAAGAAGACGGAAAAAACAGCTTGTTGTGGCATGGTGGTGGAGCAGCCAATAACGGCTAGTTTGACATGGAGGGAAACTTTGGTCAAAGTTACATTTAAATTTAAATGTAAAAGAGAAGATGACAAGTGGTCCATTCTTTTTTGGACCAAGATCCAATTTTCATGTTTACATGTTTTGTCTAGTACATCTCCACCCTTCATTACTTTTGATCTTCACCCTCCATTCATCACCGTAGGCCTTTAAATATATCATCTCCCGTTCTTGCCATCCACTTCCATTTTACTCTCTCATTTTTCACACAAAAACTCTCTCTTTTCTCTCTAGTTCATAGTTTAGTTCTAGTTCTAGTTCATAGTTTTAGAGGCTTTGTGTAAGAGAAAGGTGTGTAGCTACTTGAGTTTCACCAAAACCAAAGCATTTACACACTTTGATCCATCACTACTCTTGTTTTCACACATTTAGGCCTTATTCTTCATTATTCTTGAATTTTGTGTATGCGTATGGTGTTTTGGGTTGTAAAACTCAAAAATATCATAGCTTGAGGCAATTATCTCATCATCTAGTATCTAGGAAGAGCCCTAGGTCTTGGTTTAGTTCAAAAAAGAACCAAACTCGTGGGTATACTCTTCATTCTCTACTCTTTCCTCTCTTTAACTTGTTGTTTATGATGTTTATGGCTTGTAATGTGTAATTAATAATGGTTGTCATGAGTAGTTAAATTTGAGGCTAGGGCTAACTTGTGTATGAATGTAATTTTCCATATTCTTTGATGTTTATGCATGTTTTGAATCTCTTTGGCTACTTTACTTTAATGCCTCGTAAGTGTGTTTATAGATTTGTCACTTAGAAGCATGTTTTAGGAAATTAATGAATTGGAAACATGAACTTTACAAATTCTTGAATTCGTGAGTATTTGTAGCTAAATGGGTGGTGGCTTTGCTTATTCCTAAGGAAAAAAATTAAGCTTCTTGAATTTCTCACCTTGAGCTTAATGCTTGGTGTCATGAGTTTTAAAAGTCTAGAAGCCTTAAGTTTGCAGCATCAAAGCCCTTTAATGTTTTAGCAAACTTAAATGGGACTAAGGTAATCTAGTTTTGCTTTAGTGACATGGTTAGGTTGCATGCTAGTTGGTAGCTCGGTTTTCCAGCGAAAATTAAGGGAGAATTTAAAAAGCATGTTGTTACATTAAAATTGGGTTTATTGTGTGC
>JANPXK010001058.1:0-19557 GCA_024704745.1 Rosa lucieae
CTAGGGCTATGAATCTCACTAAAACAACACATTTAAAGATTTAGACCATTTCACCAAAAGCGAAAGCAATCCTAAACCCTAGAAGGGAGAAGTTTGGAAAATCACTGTTCATAAACTCAAATTGAAACTAGGGCTTTGAATGTCGCTAGAACAACACATTCAAAGATTTCGAAACCATTTCACTAAAAGGGAAAGCAAATCCTAAACCCTAGAAGGGAGAAGTTTGGAAAAATCACTGTTCATAAACACAAATTGAAACAAAGTAATCAAATTGTTTGAAAAAGCAACTAGGGCTATGAATCTCAGTAAAACAACACATTTAAAGATTAGGATCCATTTCACCAAAAGCGAAAGCAAGTCCTAAACCCTGAAGGGAGAAGTTTGGAAAATCACTGTTCATAAAACTCAAATTGAAAAGGGCTTTGAATGTCGCTAGAATAACACATTCAAAGATTTCGAAACCATTTCACTAAAGGGAAAACAAACCTAAACCTTAGAAGGGAGAAGTTTGGAAAATCACTGTTCATAAGCACAAATTGAAACAAAGTGATCAAATTGTTTGAAAAGCAACTAGGCTATGAATCTCACTAAAACAACACATTTAAAGATTTAGGATCCATTTCACTAAAAGCGAAAGCAAATCCTAAACCCTAGAAGGGAAGAAGTTTGGAAAATCACTGTTCATAAACTCAAATTGAAAACTAGGGCTTTGAATGTCGCAAGAACAACACATTCAAAGAATTCGAAAACCATTTCACTAAAAGGGAAAACAAATCCTAAACCCTAGAAGGGAGAAGTTTGGAAAATAACTGTTCATAAACTCAAATTGAAACTAGGGCTTTGAATGTCGCTAGAACAACACATTCAAAGATTCGAAACCATTTCACTAAAAGGGAAAACAAATCATAAACCCAAGAAGGGAGAAGTTTGGAAAATCACTGTTCATAAACTCAAATTGAAACTAGGGCTTTGAATGTCGCTAGAACAAACACATTCAAAGATTTCGAAACCATTTCACTAAAAGGGAAAACAAATCCTAAACCTTCGAAGGGAGAAGTTTGGAAAATCATGTTCATAAGCACAAATTGAAACAAGTGATCAAATTGTTTGAAAAAGCAACTAGGGCTATGAATCTCACTAAAACAACACATATTAAAGATTTAGGATCCATTTCACAAAAGCGAAGCGAAAGCAAATCCTAAACCCTAGAAGGGAGAAGTTTGGAAAATCACTGTTCAATAAACTCAAATTGAAACTAGGGCTTTGAATGTCGCAAGAACAACACACTTCAAAGATTTCGAAACCATTTCACAAAAGGGAAAACAATCCTAAACCCTAGAAGGGAGAAGTTTGGAAAATAACTGTTCATAAACTCAAATTGAAACAACTAGGGCTTTGAATGTCGCTAGAACAACACATTCAAGATTTCGAAAACCATTTCACTAAAAGGGAAAACAAAATCCTAAACCCTAGAAGGGAGAGTTTGGAAAATCACTGTTCATAAGCACAAATTGAAACAAAGTGATCAAAAATTGTTTGAAAAAGCAACTAGGGCTTTGAATCCCACTAGAACAACGCCTTTAAAGATTTAGGATCCATTTCACTAAAAGGGAAAAACAAATCCTAAACCCTAGAAGGGAGAAGTTTGGAAAATCACTGTTCATAAGCACAAATTGAAACAAAGTGATCAAACATTGTTTGAAAAAGCAACTAGGGCTTTGAATCGCACTAGAACACACGCTTTAAAGATTTAGGATCCATTTCACTAAAAGCGAAAGCAAATCCTAAACCCTAGAAGGGAGAAGTTTGGGAAATCACTGTTCATAAGCACAAATTGAAACAAAGTGATCAAATTGTTTGAAAAAGCAACTAGGGCTATGAATCTCACTGAAACAACACATTTAAGATTAGGATCCATTTCACCAAAAGCGAAAGCAAGTCCTAAACCCTAGAAGGGAGAAGTAAAATCACTGTTCATAAACTCAATTGAAAACTAGGCTTTGAATGTCGCAAGAACAACACATTCAAAGATTTCGAAACCATTTCACTAAAAGGGATAACAAATCCTAAACCTTAGAAGGGAGAAGTTTGAAAAATCACTGTTCATAAGCACAAATTGAAACAAAGTGATTAAATTGTTTGAAAAAGCAACTAGGGCTTTGAATCGCACTAGAACAACGCCTTTAAAGATTTAGGATCCATTTCACTAAAAGCGAAAGCAAATCCTAAACCCTAGAAGGGAGAAGTTTGGAAAATCACTGTTCATAAACACAAATTGAAACAAAGTGATCAAATTGTTTGAAAAAGCAACTAGGGCTATGAATCTCACTAAAACAACACATTTAAAGATTTAGGATCCATTTCACCAAAAGCGAAAGCAAGTCCTAAACCCTAGAAGGGAGAAGTTTGGAAAATCACTGTTCATAAACTCAAATTGAAACTAGGGCTTTGAATGTTGCTAGAACAACACATTCAAAGATTTCGAAACCATTTCACTAAAAGGGAAAACAAATCATAAACCCAAGAAGGGAGAAGTTTGGAAAATCACTGTTCATAAACTCAAATTGAAACTAGGGCTTTGAATGTCGCTAGAACAACACATTCAAAGATTTCGAAACCATTTCACTAAAGGGAAAACAATCCTAAACCTTAGGGAGAAGTTTGGAAAATCACTGTTCATAAGCACAAATTGAAACAAAGTGATCAAATTGTTTGAAAAAGCAACTAGGGCTATGAATCTCCACTAAAACAACACATTTAAAGATTTAGGATCCATTTCACTAAAATCGAAAGCAATCCTAAACCCTAGAAGGGAGAAGTTTGGAAAATCACTGTTCATAAACTCAAATTGAAACTAGGGCTTTGAATGTCGCAAGAACCAACATTCAAAGATTTCGAAACCATTTCACTAAAAGGGAAAACAAATCCTAAACCCTAGAAGGGAGAAGTTGGAAAATAACTGTTCATAAACTCAATTGAAACTAGGGCTTTGAATGTCGCTAGAACAACACATTCAAGATTTCGAAACCATTTCACTAAAAGGGAAAACAAATCCTAAACCTTAGAAGGGAGAAGTTTGGAAAATCACTGTTCATAAGCACAAATTGAAACAAAGTGATCAAATTGTTTGAAAAAGCAACAAGGGCTATGAAATCTCACTAAAACAACACATTTAAAGATTTAGGATCCATTCACTAAAAGCGAAAGCAAATCCTAAACCCTAGAAGGGAGAAGTTTGGAAAATCACTGTTCATAAACTCAAATTGAAACTAGGCTTGAATGTCGCTAGAACAACACATTCAAAGATTTCGAAACCATTTCACTAAAAGGGAAAACAAATCCTAAACCCTAGAAGGGAGAAGTTTGGAAAATCACTGTTCATAAGCACAAATTGAAACAAAGTGATCAAAAATTGTTTGAAAAAGCAACTAGGGCTTTGAATCGCACTAGAACAACGCCTTTAAAGATTTAGGATCCATTTCACTAAACAAATCCTAAACCCTAGAAGGGAGAAGTTTGGAAAATCACTGTTCATAAGCACAAATTGAAACAAAGTGATCAAATTGTTTGAAAAAGCAACTAGGGCTATGAATCTCACTAAAACAACACATTTAAAGATTTAGGATCCATTTCACTAAAAGCGAAAGCAAATCCTAAACCCTAGAAGGGAGAAGTTTGGAAAATCACTGTTCATAAACTCAAATTGAAACTAGGGCTTTGAATGTCGCAAGAACAACACATTCAAAGATTTCGAAACCATTTCACTAAAAGGGAAAGCAAATCCTAAACCCTAGAAGGGAGAAGTTTGGAAAATCACTGTTCATAAACACAAATTGAAACAAAGTGATCAAATTGTTTGAAAAAGCAACTAGGGCTTTGAATCTCACTAAAACAACACATTTAAAGATTTAGGATCCATTTCACCAAAAGCGAAAGCAAGTCCTACCCTTGAAGGGAGAAGTTTGGAAAATCACTGTTCATAAACTCAAATTGAAACTAGGGCTTTGAATGTCGCTAGAATAACACATTGAATGTCGCTAGAATAACACATTCAAAGATTTCGAAACCATTTCACTAAAAGGGAAAACAAATCCTAAACCTTAGAAGTGAGAAGTTTGGAAAATCACTATTCATAAGCACAAATTGAAACAAAGTGATTAAATTGTTTCAAAAAGCAACTAGGGCTTTGAATCGCACTAGAACAACGCCTTTAAAGATTTAGGATCCATTTCACTAAAAGCGAAAGCAAATCCTAAACCCTAGAAGGGAGAAGTTTGGAAAATCACTGTTCATAAACACAAATTGAAACAAAGTGATCAAATTGTTTGAAAAAGCAACTAGGGCTATGAATCTCAGTAAAACAACACATTTAAAGATTTAGGATCCATTTCACCAAAAGCGAAAGCAAGTCCTAAACCCTTGAAGGGAGAAGTTTGGAAAATCACTGTTCATAAACTCAAATTGAAACTAGGGCTTTGAATGTCGCTAGAATAACACATTCAAAGATTTCGAAACCATTTCACTAAAAGGGAAAACAAATCCTAAACCTTAGAAGGGAGAAGTTTGGAAAATCACTGTTCATAAGCACAAATTGAAACAAAGTGATCAAATTGTTTGAAAAAGCAACTAGGGCTATGAATCTCACTAAAACAACACATTTAAAGATTTAGGATCCATTTCACTAAAAGCGAAAGCAAATCCTAAACCCTAGAAGGGAGAAGTTTGGAAAATCACTGTTCATAAACTCAAATTGAAACTAGGGCTTTGAATGTCGCAAGAACAACACATTCAAAGAATTCGAAACCATTTCACTAAAAGGGAAAACAAATCCTAAACCCTAGAAGGGAGAAGTTTGGAAAATAACTGTTCATAAACTCAAATTGAAACTAGGGCTTTGAATGTCGCTAGAACAACACATTCAAAGATTTCGAAACCATTTCACTAAAAGGGAAAACAAATCATAAACCCAAGAAGGGAGAAGTTTGGAAAATCACTGTTCATAAACTAAAATTGAAACTAGGGCTTTGAATGTCGCTAGAACAACACATTCAAAGATTTCGAAACCATTTCACTAAAAGGGAAAACAAATCCTAAACCTTAGAAGGGAGAAGTTTGGAAAATCACTGTTCATAAGCACAAATTGAAACAAAGTGATCAAATTGTTTGAAAAAGCAACTAGGGCTATGAATCTCACTAAAACAACACATTAAAGATTTAGGATCCATTTCACTAAAAGCGAAAGCAAATCCTAAACCCTAGAAGGGAGAAGTTTGGAAAATCACTGTTCATAAACTCAAATTGAAACTAGGGCTTTGAATGTCGCAAGAACAACACATTCAAAGATTTCGAAACCATTTCACTAACACTAAAAGGGAAAACAAATCCTAAACCCTAGAAGGGAGAAGTTTGGAAAATAACTGTTCATAAACTCAAATTGAAACTAGGGCTTTGAATGTCGCTAGAACAACACATTCAAAGATTTCGAAACCATTTCACTAAAAGGGAAACAAATCCTAAACCTTAGAAGGGAGAAGTTTGGAAAATCACTGTTCATAAGCACAAATTGAAACAAAGTGATCAAATTGTTTGAAAAAGCAACTAGGGTATGAATCTCACTAAAACAAACATTAAAGATTTAGGATCCATTTCACTAAAAGCGAAAGCAAATCCTAAACCCTAGAAGGGAGAAGTTTGGAAAATCACTGTTCAAAACTCAAATTGAAACTAGGGCTTTGAATGTCGCGAACAACACATTCAAAGATTTCGAAACCATTTCACTAAAAGGGAAAACAAATCCTAAACCCTAGAAGGGAGAAGTTTGGAAAATAACTGTTCATAAACTCAAATTGAAACTAGGGCTTTGAATGTCGCTAGAACAACACATTCAAAGATTTCGAAACCATTTCACTAAAAGGGAAAACAAATCCTAAACCCTAGAAGGGAGAAATTTGGAAAATCACTGTTCATAAGCACAAATTGAAACAAAGTGATCAAAAATTGTTTGAAAAAGCAACTAGGGCTTTGAATCGCACTAGAACAACGCCTTTAAAGATTTAGGATCCATTTCACTAAAAGGGAAAACAAATCCTAAACCCTAGAAGGGAGAAGTTTGGAAAATCACTGTTCATAAGCACAAATTGAAACAAAGTGATCAAATTGTTTGAAAAAGCAACTAGGGCTTTGAAGCACTAGAAACAACGCCTTTAAAGATTTAGGATCCATTTCACTAAAAGCGAAAGCAAATCCTAAACCCTAGAAGGGAGAAGTTTGGAAAATCACTGTTCATAAGCACAAATTGAAACAAAGTGATCAAATTGTTTGAAAAAGCAACTAGGGCTATGAATCTCACTGAAACAACACATTTAAAGATTTAGGATCCATTTCACCAAAAGCGAAAGCAAGTCCTAAACCCTAGAAGGGAGAAGTTTGGAAAATCACTGTTCATAAACTCAAATTGAAACTAGGGCTTTGAATGTCGCAAGAACAACACATTCAAAGATTTCGAAACCATTTCACTAAAAGGGAAAACAAATCCTAAACCTTAGAAGGGAGAAGTTTGAAAAATCACTGTTCATAAGCACAAATTGAAACAAAGTGATTAAATTGTTTGAAAAAGCAACTAGGGCTTTGAATCGCACTAGAACAACGCCTTTAAAGATTTAGGATCCATTTCACTAAAAGCGAAAGCAAATCCTAAACCCTAGAAGGGAGAAGTTTGGAAAATCACTGTTCATAAACACAAATTGAAACAAAGTGATCAAATGTTTGAAAAAGCAACTAGGGCTATGAATCTCACTAAAACAACACATTAAAGATTTAGGATCCATTTCACCAAAGCGAAAGCAAGTCCTAAACCCTAGAAGGGAGAAGGTTTGGAAAATCACTGTTCATAAACTCAAATTGAAACTAGGGCTTTGAATGTCGCTAGAACAAACACATTCAAAGATTTCGAAACCATTTCACTAAAAGGGAAAGCAAATCCTAAACCCTAGAAGGGAGAAGTTTGGAAAATCACTGTTCATAAATACAAATTGAAACAAGTGATCAATTGTTTGAAAAAGCAACTAGGGCTATGAATCTCACTAAAACAACACATTTAAAGATTTATGATACGCTCTTGGGGAGCGCACAATTTAACCCTGAAATGTCATTAGTAGTATAAAGTAAATAGGGATCGTTCTATTCCGGGGATTGAGGGTACACCTGTCATTGTCAAACAATTAAACAATTAAAATTAAAAAAAACAAAGTATATATTCAATAAACATTTTTACGAAAAGGGGGGATTTGTTTTTGGTTTTCTTTTTCCGAAAATAAATACTAAGTTAACAAAATAATTAAAATGCAAAAACACAAAAATACAAATGGAATGAGAGAACAAAGATCAAAACCGAAACATATAATTAAATTCAATTCAAGTTCATCATTGTTCATCATAGTCATGCAAGAGGAATTGATCATGTGAAACGTTCTAAGCAAACAATTTCCCATATTTTACTTTCAATGCTAATTAACCTAAGTGAAAGCACCTAAATTAATCCTATCAAACATGCATTCAAGCCCTAGAAAGCTAGTCAATCACACATGTTTAACGCAAGAAGTTCAAGGAAGGCTATCAATTCAAATGTGCAACTTAGTATGAAAAGTTCACCTAATTGCAATCTCCTTGATTAAATTTCGGTTTTTGTACAAAACCTTTACTACTTATTGACTCAAGAACACAAACCAAAAGTTGATTCATGTTCTCGAATTCGTAGCAACATTCACATAAAAACCCTAAATGGTTTCGAACCATTCAAGATTATCATACAAACGATTTCTATCATGCAAATTCAATCAAACACTTAACAAAAGCAACCATAAATCACAATATATGAATCTGAAAATTAACAATTAATCATAAAATTTCAGAAAACAATACTGTTCAAACATATGTGTCAACTAAGGCATAACCAACGAAAATTACAAAGCAAAGGTTACAAGGAGAATCGGATTACACCGTGATGAAGATGAGATGAATGAAGTGATGAATGGTCTCTTGAATTTCGAAAGCAATCTTCAAGGATGGTGATGGATGATGTGCACGGCTTGTCCTCTTCTTCCTTGGCCTTGCTTGAACTTCGTGGTTGCCCTAGAGGATGGAGAAGAACACGGCTAGGCTATAGAGTTTTCTGATTTTTTTCTAAAGTGTATGAACGCAAAAGTGGGAACTCCCAAAACGTTGAGAGAAGAGATGAATATATAGGGGACGGCCCCTAGGTCTTCATGCCGTCCAAAACCCTAGAAAAGCTCACGGCTATTGCTTGCTTCCTCCACATAATTTCCTCCAATGAATTCTTGCCACATAAGCCCTATGAAGTGGTGCAACCAATCACAAAATTCCAATATTTATTCCCTAAATAATTCTTGCCGAAATACATAGATAATTTCTGATTTCTTTCACCAATTTCGGCAACAATATATTTAGAGAATAAAGGGGGACGAACCTAGACTCCTTTGAGAGCTTTTTGTGTTCAACAAATATTCACTTTCCTTTAAAAGCTCCCTAAGAAATCTCCACGAAATCTCTTTATTTTTCTGATTTTTCCTCACGGCAAAACCCTAGCTTCTTTCTTCATTATCTTTGGCCGAATTCCTTAGGGTTTGCACGGCATTTCCCTTGTTTTCCTCTTGGCTTGGACGGCTAGGAGTCTTCTAGGGTTTATCTCTTGATTTATTTCCATAAAAATAAACCTAGAAAATCTCCCTAGAAAATCTCCTTTTATTTCTGATTTTTGGACGCCTCTTCCTTGTTTCCTCTTGCAAATTCACGGCAAAACATCTTTAAGGGTTAGGGTTTGCGTCACAAACCCTAATGGTATGGGCTTTGATGGGCCTTGATCCAATTTGCCGAAAACTAAAGAGTTCTTGGGCCTCGTGCTTCACTTCAAGCCTTCTCATTTTCCAACGCAAAACACTTTATTTTTCCATTTCTTTTTCATGGTTCGTTGGAAACTTGCTAGGGAAGCTTTCCTCCATTTCGTAGGATTTCCTGGTTGGACTAGGAAAGCTTGTTTCTTTCATTCTGCTCAAATGTGTGGGCCGTTTTCTCTCATATTCGTTCGTCTTGATGTTCGCAGCTCCTCTTTCCATTCGTGCGTTCATTTCCACTTTCTAGCTCGGAGGTCCTGAAAATAGAAACTAATAGAAAAATAGAAACTTTCCTAAAATGAAAATTGGCAACTTTCCTAAACTGAAAATGGGAAACTTCTAAGAAAGAAAAATAGAAACTACTGAAAATGGAAACTTACTAAAAAAAATAAATAGAAACTACAAATAGAGAACTTTCTACAAATAGGAACTTCCCATTCAAAGAATGGAAACTTTCCTAACAGGGTTTTTAGTAAGGAAATAACGCAAGAAATGTAGGGAAAAACAAGTAAAACGTCGCATTAAAATGCTCCTATCAAATTCCCCCACACTTAGCTTTTGCTAGTCCCTTAGCAAAATCACACTAAGACTCAACAAAATTAAAGACTCCACACAAACAATGACTCTATTGCCCTTCAACTATTTGTCTCAGCAATCTCTTACTTTCATAACACCAAGATTAGCACTTAACCAAAATTCAATGTTAGGCATTCGAGAGTTAATTGAAACACATAATTTACACATACACAAGTAGGACTTGGTTGTAACAATGGTGATGGGTTCTGTCAAGCATGTTTTAAACAAGTTTGATTCAATCCTCACAAGGTATATCCACTCTTTCTTCTCTCAGATCATGGCAATGCTTAAAAGCTTATACACTCAGTATATGTGGAAAGATAACAAGTATATCACTAATGTAAGAAACGAAAGCACATGTATAATTTTCTTTAAAGATCTCATGAAGGAGACCAACTACTTGCACAGATGGACCCAAGCCATAGGTTCAACTCTTGTAACTCATCTCCACATCAAGGGCTGTCCCATCTTAAGGATCAAGAAGGTCTTCTTAAGGGTTGTAATGGGGCCAAGGCTCAAGGTTTTAAGAAATGAAGGGTAAGGATTTATCAAAGTGTCCTAAAAACCTAGTAGAGCACATATAGATGTAGAAGCCTCAAGAAATCCACCAAGGCATTGCAAAAACGTCACTTTCCCTAGAGGTAACATAAAAGGGGCCTAATGTCTTCATGTTGGGCCCAATCTTCATTGTAAACTTCCCTTGAATTATAGTGAAATGGACAAAGGCCAAATTTTTCTGTAGTGGGCCTTCAGTTCAAAGTAACTCCAAAATCACTAAGTATGGGGGACTAAAATCCATAAATATTTCTTTCTTTTCTTTTTGAGCCGTACAATATATTTTTTTTTCATTTCATTTTATTTTTCACGGCTTTCACATATTTTTTTCTTTTCTCTATGGATAAGTCTACCCCCACACTTGAACTTTTACCTCTTCTCAATCTTCATCCTTAGCACCACCCTGTAGTATGTCTCAAAAGATAGCTCCACTAAGTTTCTTAGAACAAAGGGTAGGATTGTAACTATACTAAGCTTCATGGTTAAGGGTTTTAAGGGTGATGAATAAAAAGGCTCAATGTAGGTTCAAAGGGCTTATCTAGGGGGGTCCCACGACGGGCACAAATAGGGACACAAGTTTATATGGCTATGGTGGTAGTTCCTAGGTTGCCTCTATCCCTTCCAGAATCAGGGCCATGTATTGATATAACGTCTCAACAAGCACAAGAGTGAATTCTAGCATTCTCTAGTCCATCAAACTTAATCTATGGCAAGCAATCAATCAAATGAAGAATAATGAGATCATCAAAATATCGCCAAGAAATTAAGAATATATTTTCATTTATCACTCCAAGAAAAAGGGACATGGCTCAATTATCTCACATGGGCTTTATGAATCAAAACTCATCTTAACATGCTTTATATTCTGTACCAAAGTACGAAATCCATATCCACTACACATGCATACATTTTTCATATATCTCAATTAACCAAAGAATACCATGTTTAACAATCATCTCAATCTTGTGATCCTCTTTTAATCATGATTTCAGAGATATAGAATCATCCTAGACAGTTGAAAGGGCAACCTAAGACTCAAAACAAAAACAAAAGCAATGAAAATTTTTAAATTTTTGACATTTTTCAATTTTTTTTTTGTATTTTTCAATATATGACTCAAGATAAAAGTGTAAATCCCTTCCCCCACACTTAAATATTGCATTGTCCTCAATGTAATCAAGAATAATCATGCAATGAAACACTTAAGCATATAGGGATGAAATTTACGAAAATAATGACTAAGTACAAAGAAAAATTGGAGGAGTAAAAGGGAAAGATAAAACAAATCTGCGTTGATGACTCCTCCACAGCAACATCTGAATTGGGTTGCCTCCCAAGCAGCGCTTAATGTTTATAGTCTTTCAGCCTAGACTTGTACCTCCATTTAATCCTCAGGGTTTGGAACGTTTTGGAGGGGTACGGCCTCCACTTCATGTTCCACAAATGCCTCATAGTAAGGCTTCAAGCGATGGCCATTCACCTTGAACTCGTTGCCTGTTTTGTTCACTCTTATCTGCACAGCTCCATGAGGAAACACATGAGTGATAACAAAAGGCCCAATCCAACGAGAACGGAGCTTACCTGGGAAGAGTTTGAGACGAGAATGGAAGAGAAGAACTTTTTGACCCACAACAAAAGTCTTCCTTCGAATCATTTTATCATGGAATGCCTTAGTCTTATCCTTGTAGATTTTAGCACTCTCAAAGGCATCATTCCTTATCTCCTCTAACTCTTGCAATTGCAACTTCCTATGAAGCCCAGCTGCATCCATATCCATGTTGAACTGCTTCACAGCCCACCAAGCTTTGTGCTCCAACTCCACAGGTAAATGGCAAGGTTTGCCATAGATAATTCGATATGGGGACATACCTATGGGAGTTTTGTAAGCCGTTCTGTAGGCCCACAGAGCATCCTCTAAACGCAAGGACCAGTCCTTCCTGTTGGGGTTCACAGTCTTCTCCAATATCCCCTTAATCTGACGATTAGAGACCTCAGCCTGCCCACTAGTTTGTGGGTGATAAGGTGTAGAAACCTTATGTGTGACATCATATCTCCTCAAGAGAGCCTCAATCGTCCGATTGCAAAAATGGGATCCTCCATCACTAATGAGAACTCTAGGCATTCCAAACCTGCTAAAGATGTTAGACTTGATAAAATCTGCAACAACCTTAGAGTCATTAGTTCTAGTGGCCTTTGCTTCCACCCATTTGGAAACATAGTCCACTGCAAGCAAGATAGAGAAACCCAAAAGATGAAGGGAAAGGTCCCATGAAATCTATACCCCACACATCAAATATTTCCACAGTTATGATATTAGTTAAGGGCATTTGATCTCTAGGACCTAGGTTTCCTGTTCTTTGGCACTTATCACAAGTTAAACAATAGGCATGTGCATCCTTAAACAATGTTGGCCAATAGAACCCAGACTCTAATACCTTAAATGCAGTCTTCTTAGACCCAAAGTGTCCCCCACATGCTTTAGAATGGCAAAAAGAAAGTATGGCAGTTTGTTCATGTTCAGGCACACATCTCCTAATCAGTTGATCAGGGCAATATTTCCATAGATAAGGTTCATCCCAAACATATTGCTTAACAATTTTCTTTAGCCTATCCTTATGAGCACGTGACATGGTATCAGGAATCTTTCTAGATACAATAAAGTTCACAATATCTGCATACCATGGTTCACTTACCTGAAGTCCAAAGAGCTGCTCATCTGGAAATGTCTCCACCAAAGGGAGATGATCTTCTTCATGCACCAAGCGACTCAAGTGGTCAGCTACCACGTTTTCACTACCCTTCTTGTCCTTGATCTCCACATCAAACTCTTGCAAAAGTAAAATCCATCTGATAAGCCTTGGTTTCGCCTCCTTCTTGGTCATCAAGTATTTCAAAGCTGCATGGTCAGTAAAGATAGTAACTTTGGTACCAAGTAAGTAAGAGCGAAATTTTTCAAGGGCAAAGACAACTGCAAGGAGCTCTTTCTCTGTGGTGGAGTAATTCATTTGGGCATCATTGAGAGTCCTTGAGGCGTAGTAGATGGCATAGGGTAGCTTGTCCTTCCTTTGTCCCAAAACAGCTCCAACTGCATAGTCAGAGGCATCACACATCAACTCAAAGGGCAAGGACCAATCCGGAGGTAGCATGATGGGGGCAGACGTCAACAACTCCTTAAGCTTGTCAAAAGCTTCTTGACACTCCTTGTCAAAGTGAAAGGGCACATCCTTCTGGAGTAGTTGACATAAGGGTCTCGAAATCTGAGAGAAGTCCTTGATGAACCTCCTATAAAAACCTGCATGGCCAAGGAAAGAACGAATCTCTCTCACAGAAGTGGGAGAGGGTAAGTGACGCACAATATCCACCTTGGCCTTATCAACCTCTATGCCCCTAGCAGAGACAATATGTCCTAGAACTATCCCTTGTTGAACCATAAAATGGCATTTTTCCCAATTGAGTACAAGGTTAGTTTCCATGCAACGTTTCAAAATTATCTCCAGATTATTAAGACAATCATCAAAATTCTTTCCAAAAACTGAAAAGTCATCCATGAATACCTCTATGATTTTCTCAATATAATCTGAAAAGATACTTACCATACATCTCTGAAACGTACCTGGAGCATTGCAAAGTCCGAAGGGCATACGTCTGTAGGCAAATGTTCCAAAGGGGCAAGTGAAGGTTGTCTTCTCTTGGTCTTCATTTGCAATTGCAATCTGGTTGTAACCAGAGTATCCATCCAGAAAGCAATAGTAGTCATGTCCAGCTAGGCGCTCAAGCATCTGATCAATGAATGGCAGAGGAAAGTGATCTTTCCTTGTGGTTGCGTTGAGCCTCCTATAATCAATGCACACTCTATGGCCTGTGACTGTCCTTTGGGGTACCAGTTCGTTCTCAGCATTCTTTACCACAGTGATCCCAGACTTCTTGGGCACGACCTGAACTGGGGAGACCCACTTTGAATCTGAAATAGGGTAGATTACCCCACAATCAAGGAGTTTGATAACCTCCTTCTTCACTACTTCCATCATTGGAGGGTTGAGACGACGTTGAGCCTCTCTAGTGGGTTTAGACCCCTCCTCCAGAAGTATCCTATGGACGCAAGTTGTAGGGCTGATTCCCTTGATGTCCGCCAATGTCCATCCTATGGCGGTCTTGTGTTGCTTCAACATTTCCACCAACTTCTCTTCTTGTGGAGTCGATAGTGCAGAGGACACAATGACTGGTAAGGTCTCCTTGTCCCCTAAGTAGACATACTTCAAATGGTCTGGAAGAGGTTTTAGCTCAAGTTCTGGGGCCTGGACCACTGAAGGTAAAGTCTTGTTAGTGGATAACGAAATGGACAAGGGAGAAACAGACTTACCTATATAGGGAGATGCCTCAAGGAAGGAGACGTTTTCAATGATTTTCTCCTCACAAGTGTCTTTCAACTTGTCCTCTGAAATGGTGACTCCTTCCTTTGTATAGCCTACCCCATTCTCAAGGGTGGTGACTAAAGTATCCTCATGCATAATGTCAAACATTTTCTGCGCAAGTTCATCCAAAATATCAGTAGAAAAACAATCATGAACTTCTAGGGGATACCTCATGGCTTCAAAAATGTTAAAGCCAATAATGTCACCATCGAACTCCATTGTAAGAGAACCTTCATACACATCAATCTTCGTCCTAGCTGTCCTTAAGAAAGGACGTCCCAAAAGTAATGGAGTGGAACTCACAGGGGAGTCCTCCATTTCTAAAACATAAAAATCTGCTGGGAAGATAAGATGGTTCACTTGTACAAGCACATCCTCCAACAAACCTCTAGGGTAGGCATTGGATCTATCAGCTAATTGGATGATAACATTGTCAGATTTAAGTTCCCCTAGACCTAGGGTTTCATAAACAGAGTAGGGCATAACATTAACAGATGCTCCTAGGTCTAGCATGGCATTCTTAAATCTAGAATTACCAATAGTACAAGGAATGGTAAAGCTGCCAGGATCCTTACACTTTGGAGGAATCTTCCTCTGAATTAGGGCGGAGACATTCTCACTTACCTTTACCACCTCCTTTTCACGGTTTACTCTCCTAGTAGTGCAAAGCTCTTTGAGGAACTTGGCATACTTAGGGACTTGCTTGATGGCCTCTAGGAGGGGTAGGTTGACTTGCACCTTCTTGAAAGTGTCCAAGATAGCTTGGTCACTTTCATCCTTCTTAGATTGGGCAAACCTGCGTGGGAAGGGTATGCAAGAAGAAGAAGGGTTAGCAATAACCGAATTTGTTAAGTTAGAATGACTACCTTTTATTTCCGGTTTTGCCTTTGATGGTGAGGATGCCTTGGTTTCTTCTTTGGACGTTGCAGGGTCCTTCTCAATACCCAACTTGGTGGGTTCTTGGTCTTCCTCAATCTCTATGCTCACTTGGGCCTTCTTTGACCCTTTTGGTTGATCCATGAACATTCTTCCACTCCTTGTAGTAACAACTGATGCATTCTCCACATTAGGGTTAGGTATGGTGTTACTAGGGAGCTTTCCAGTTTCGTGGATCTTGCTCATGAAATCCACTACTTGACCCATTTGCTTCTTTAGCTCTGCAATGTCCTTGGTGTGGGTCTGTTGTCCTTGAATCAAAGCTTGAGTGGAATTTGTCAAGGCTTGTGTAGAACTAGTCAAGGCTTCCAATGTTTTATCATAGTGGGCCATTGAAGGGCCAGAGTTCTGGGGAGGAGGAGGCATGTAAGGCCTTTGAAAAGATGATCCTTGGAATGAAGGCCCTTGTGGACGTTGGAAATTCCCACCAAGAGGATTCTGAACGTTGTCATTGTTGGTCCACTTGAAATTGGGATGGTCCCTCCATCCTGGGTTGTAAGTATTGGAGTAAGGGTCATGTCTAGGACGTTGAGGTCCTCCTTGATATCCTCCTTGATACCCTCCAATAGCATTCGCAGATTCCCATCCTCCATTCTCATTGAGTTGAGGGCACTGATCTGTAACATGCCCTTGCATAGAGCATACTCCACAAGCTATGGTTGCACTTGGTCCCTTGGAACTTACCACTTGGTTCATGAGGAGAGTAAGCTTATTCAGTTGGTCCTCAATGGCAGTATTCTTGCTTATCTCATGGACCCTACGAGTAGAGTGTCCTACTCCCTCATATTGTTGGGTGTTTAAGGCACGATTAGCTATCAGTTCCTTCCCAACTGCAGGTGACTTATCCACAAAGGCTCCTCCAGCCGCAGCATCCAACATTTGCCTTTCCAAAGGTAAGAGTCCTTCGTAGAAACATGTGAGTAGGGTCTCATCCTTCATCTGATGTTGAGGACATTGTGCAAGTAAGGAATTGAACCTCTCATAGTAGGCAGCATAGGACTCATCATGGGCTTGCTCTATTCCACTGAGCTTCTTCCTAAGTGTGATGACCTTAGAAGCTGGGAAGTATTTCTCCAAGAAGGCCTTTCTCATTGTCTCCCATGAAGTGATACGTCCTGCAGGAAGTTCATATAGCCAGTCCTTGGCTCTATCAGCTAGAGAGAATGGAAATGCTCTCATCTTCAGAAGATTCTCATCTGCCCCTTGTGGTTGCATGTTTGCACAAACAGATTGAAATTCTCGAATGTGCTTGTTGGCATCCTCCATATTAAGTCCATGGAAGATAGGGAGCTTGTGTAACAGTCCACTTCTAAGTTCAAACTCTGCTTGTCTTCCAGCTGCAGGGGCAGGGTATACTATGCCTGAAGGAGGTCCTCCTTCAACAGTTGCGGTGGAAAGTTCCCTAATGGATGCCATTCTCTCTTCTTGGACTTCTTCAGGTGGTGGTGAAGGTGGTGGTGTAGAGTTGGATGAAACCACAGGTGAAGGTGAACGTGAAGGCGGAGATGGACTTGGTGTAGGTGATGTAGACTCCTCAGAACAGTAGGTCCTCTTCCCTTGCTCGTTAAATGTGTACTCTCTGTATGTTGAAGGAGAAGGACTTGTGAACTCAAGGAGTGAGGGACCCTTCAAACGAGTGAGCCTTGCTTCAATTTCCTTTATTTTGGAGGGTCCAAAAGGCTCGGTCATTCATAGGATTCCTGAACATCATCAGAATTCAAAGAAGTTAGCAAAGTATAAAGTAAACTAATTACAAATTAATGATTTATACATCAACCTTACTATTCACGAATCACTATTCACAAGTTACTATTCACGACTTTACTATTTATGATTTATACAAGTATAAAGAGAAGTATAAATTACAAAATATCCACAATCTTTTCACAAATAAACCACATAAGAATTTTATACAAGTATAAAATACAAAACACACAATTTACAAGTGAGGTTATGTTTCAAGTATCTTATTATCTTTACAAATATAGTTAATATCTCAATTGATTACAAGTTGCAAGTCGAGCCCAATAGAAACCACTACTATTGGTGAGCTACGATCTAGGGATAGTCGCCTAGACATAAGTCACTTTCCTTTGTTTCAGAAGGCTAGATGGCCAGATTAAGAGGTAAGTGAGAGGGAGGACTCATTTTGGTGACACTACGGAGGCTACTCCCTCATTGAGGTTTAGGCCCCTATCGGCTACTCCCACATAGTGGTTTACGCACGGTCTATAGTATCTCTGAGATCCAATTTGAACCCATCACCCAGGGTCTCAACCTAAGACACCACCTATGTGCCCCTTACTCAGCTTGAAAAGAACTCATGTGTTAGACAGTTCTCCAAATGCTAATAAAAGCCGCCCTCAACCTCATAAGACCTTAGTAAGGCACTAATGAAGGGTTAAGGCTAATATTAACAAAAGGGCCCTTATCTACTCATACGATTTTACACACTTATAACAATCAAGAATTTAACAATATCTATAATTAATTCTTTACATTTCTTTTGTTTAACATACTTTACACAAAATTTTCAAACAACAAACAAACGTCAAAATTTTTTTTTTTTAAATTTTTTTTTTTTTTCTTCTTTTTTTTTTTTTTTTTTTTTTTTTTTTTTTTTTTTTTTTTTTCTTTTTTTTTTTTTCTTTTCCACTTTGTACGAAATTAATTACAAAAAGCTTATTACTTCCTTTTCTTTACAATTATTTTCAACACTTAGGTACGGGAACAGGGAGTCTCGATGTGCAATGGGACTGAAACAGCTACCCTTCTCAAGACTATGTTTAATCCAATATACCTTAGTGAATCACAATATTTTCATTTGTTATATATATCATTGATTTCAAATTCAATTCCAAGCGGTAAATCAAGAGGACGTGCGGCCCAAGTATAGTCGTCTAGACACAAAGTCCCTCCTACATCCTTTGGGCAACCTTACTGAAATGGCCAGGTAGGGGAGGGCGACCACGAGAGGTAGAATCCATTTTGGCATGAGCTACTCCCTCATTGAGGTTTAGGCCCATTTGCATGCACTTCTGGATTCAAGAACCTGTCATGAGCGTTGTCCCCTTTCCTAGACACCATCCCACATAGGCTATACTTACTTGGATGAAAAAGGTCCTAAGTGTGAAGACAGTTCAATGAATGTTAATAAAGGCCGCCCTCAACCTTAAGGGACCTGGACTAGGTACCAATAAGGGGTTTAGGCCAATATTAATAAACACGACTTCACCTATTCCTTCTTTAATTTACAACCTACAATTAAACTCGTATTCAACAATAAAAATAACAACCTAAGTAATTAATCTACTAATTTTCGACAATTACAAAATAATTACAAGTAAAATTTTTTTTTTTTTTTTTTTTTTTTTTTTTTTTTCGATCACACATATAAACAAAACAAATATTCACAATATGACAAATGATTTTTCAATCCCCGGCAACGGCGCCAAAAATTGATACGCTCTTGGGGAGCGCACAATTTAACCCTGAAATGTCATTAGTAGTATAAAGTAAATAGGGATCGTTCTATTCCGGGGATTGAGGGTACACCTGTCATTGTCAAACAATTAAACAATTAAAATTAAACAAAGTATAATATTACAAAGATATTCACAAGTATAAACATTATTTACGAAAAGGGGGGATTTTTTTTGTTTTTTTTTTCGAAAATAAATACTAAGTAACAAATAATTAAAATGCAAAAACAAAAATACAAATGGAATGAGAGAACAAAGATCAAACCGAAACATATAATAAATTCAATTCAAGTTCATCATTGTTCATCATAGTCATGCAAGAGGAATTGATCATGTGAAACGTTCTAAGCAAACAATTTCCCATATTTTTACTTTCAATGCTAATTAACCTAAGTGAAAGCACCTAAATTAATCCTATCAAACATGCATTCAAGCCCTAGAAAGCTAGTCAATCACATGTTTAACGCAAGAAGTCAGGAAGGCTATCAATTCAAATGTGCAACTTAGTATGAAAAAGTTCACCTAATTGCAATCTCCTTTGATTAAATTCGGTTTTTGTACAAAACCTTTACTACTTATTGAACTCAAGAACACAAACCAAAAAGTTGATTCATGTCTCGAATTCGTAGCAACATTCACATAAAAACCTAAATGTGTCGAACCATTCAAGATTATCAACAAACGATT
>JANPXK010001059.1:0-29158 GCA_024704745.1 Rosa lucieae
AAACAAACCTCGCAATTTTTAGATATTGCATTGTGCATAGCATCAACCAAGCCCCATGATAAAAACTTCTGTGAATAATGAAATCCCTCATTAAGCCGGAAATAGGAAAGAACATTCATAACCACTCATTATATGTGCAATATTCAGAGTGGAGCGTACCTCTTTGTAATCTGTGACAACAAAATGGCTCCCACAGAAGAAAACTGCAGAAAACATAAGCAGGGTAGAAAGGAGACATGAACGAAAGAATAACTTCCTTCTTTTATGGTCCTTCTGAGAAATCTGAACCCAAGGGCAAAGAAGAACCCAATAGCTAATGAGAAAACATATGAAGGAGAAAATGAAAGCCTTAAATCATTCTTTGTTACAGAAAGGACTTACAGAAATGGTGGTCTTCTTCATCTTCAATAAGACTAACTAGCTCGTTGGTATTAACAAAGAATAAATCTCTATGAATTAAAGAGAATGGTGCGGATTAGAGTAGAAACTAATCATATGTTTGTGAATTGAGAATCGAGAATGAGGTTTGTCAACGAATGATCTTAAAAGCAGTGCAGAAAGTGGAGTGGTCTACGTTACTTGGTACTACCAAAAGAGTTTGGTTATAAACAACTAAGAAATTCCTTAGCGGGCGGCCACAGGCAAAACTGTTGCCACGTGCCGCTAATGAATGCCCGTAATTTTACGCGCCAAGAAGCGGGAAGAGTGTGGACCATTAAGCAGTTTAAGAAGGCCAGGCCCAAAATTTATTTTACGGAATTGAAAAAAAGAAAAGGAAAATGATCATTTATCCACTTTATACTAAAATACTTTCTGTACCCAACCAACTTTATTTTATCCTCTTTCACAAAATTTTTTCATTTTTCCTCCCAACTACCCAATTCACTTAAGAATATACCAGTAGTACCCTTTTACCTTTCACATTCCTTTCCTATTACTGTAAACAATATTTTTAATTTTAGTTTTTCTAACGGAGCGAAGTGGGCCTATATTGAAATTATTTGTTTTAAATGTCAATTGCAGTTAGAACTCATCCTCTATATTCAAAGGTAAACAGTTAATTTTTACCATTCATAATTTCAATCATTTCCATATTAGATTTACTTGTTATCTGCAGCAGAACTAGTAAATAATTAGCAGAATAAAGAGAAAAGTTGAGAAAGTTAAAAGATTTTAGATCAAGGCTCAGAAGAGAAATCTCAGGTTATTGGGATATTATCTTCATAGTTCAGAAAAAAAAAATTTATAAGGTAGAGAAAAATATTAAAGAGATTAGAGAAACTCTTGAAGAGGACAAAAACCTCTTGATTATTTGAGCATCGGTTAAATCCGCTAAACTGGTATCAAAATGAATCCCCAATGGGGACAATGTCTGAAATAATAATAGAGAAGTTGAACTCTCTTTTAAAACTCTCTGATGAAAAACATCAGAATCTGATACAATGATTATCTAGATATCAAGATCTTCTAGATAAACTACCAATTAGAAAAATTGGAAAACAAAATATATTATATCAAAGAACTTCCTCAAAGGGAAGAAAAAGAGCTAACAAGTGTTAGCAGAAAAATCAATAAACAAAAAGAAATATTGGATTCTATGAAACAACTGCTGAAAGAAAAGAAAAATCTTCCAGCAAAATCCAAGAAATCTAATGGGTTCAAACCATTAGAAAAACCTATGAAGAATCTTGTTCCAACTATGATTTTTCCAGAATCAACAACAGTTTGACTAGCATCAAATTCGAAAAACCAAAGCATTTGGTAGCAAGAGATACTAAAATGATGAGCATCTTTGGAAAAAAGAAAGGAGCACAACTCCTAAATTCAGAAGAATTTGAATATCATATATAGAACAAGAGGTGAAAAACTCTTCAATTCCAAAACTAGATTTCAAACAAATCTATAAAAGAGGAAAATTTGACTTGATGGACGGCCACCATTTTAAGCTATTGAAGTTCACAACTCCATCTACATCAAGAGAAACCATCACTCCTCAAGAAGTTGCTAGAGCAAAAGCACAAAATTATCAATTTATGCACATTGGAGCAATCCAAGTAGGCCCGAGAAGGCATAAACTGTTCAATTATATGTGCCTTACAAGATAATAGACTAACAGATTTTCAAGCTAGTCTATTGGGAACACTTGAAGCATCTTTATGTAATCAAGTGGCATATTTCAACTGTTTCCTAGACTTCTCAACAAGCTTGAAAGATGCAGCCCACTGTTTAAGACTGAGAGTCAAAGCAGATGGTATAACAATGAAAGAAAATATGCAAGAACTTGCAATAGTATTCAAAATATATTATAAACCGATGAGTACCACAGTAGAACCTAAGACAAGAATTTCCAATATCATAGGTCTTACTACTAGATTCCTCACCAGCCAAAAAAACCATTCACAACAGATACATAAGATTACTTGGAATGAAGTAACTTTCCCTATCGAATGGAAATTATCTGGTCCAAAGAAACCTCCAGAAAGTGCTAAAGCGGCAATCTATGAAAGTAGAAAGACTGGAGATATTAGTCTAAAATTTGATGATCACAGAAAGTGATGTATGTCTGAAAATGTCAGGATAAACAAAAATTTCAGAAGATGCAACAGCACTAAAGAAGCTAGTACCAGTGGTACTAAATTTATTGTTGAAGAACCGACTGATTTTATTACTGAAGAAGAATTAGAAGCTTATCTAAACAAACCAGTAAATATGCTTAGAGCATAAAAGCTCAATGAACTCTATAAAGAAGTAGAATCCTGCAAAGATATAGAACGATTAGAGCAACTAATCGAAAAAAGGAAAAATTTCAAAATAAGTAAGGCAAGAAAAGTCCTTCCTTATCAAGATATAAAATGGAAGAAGGAAGAAAAGCTCCAAAACAACTTTCATTACTAGAGAAAAGGGAAAACCAAAACTCCCTATAAAAAAGGCACCTACTGGCAGAGAAGGAGAAAGAAATTCTCAAAGATTTGTCCAGAAGACAATCTGCCCACAATATCAATTACCAAGTATGGTATATGGCTAAATCTAGACAAAACTCTAGATAAAAGAAAAACCATTGACCAATGGGTTGACAGCCTTACGATGGCTTCTGCTCTAACCCTTGGGAAATTTGAAGCACCAGATCTACATGTGTATTATGAAACTATTCTCACTGGAATAGCAAAAAATACTATTTCTCTTTCAAAGAAACAGAGAGAGGAAAAGAATGGTTAGAACAGATCAAGAACTCAAAATCACCATATGATTTTGCAATACCTCTGTATGACCAATTATGTGGAGATCTATCAAACATAAGTGAAAAGACTAAAGAGTTAGCCAAATCAAACATTTATGCTCTCAAGATCTAGGACATGAGATACTTTGAAGGATATCTAAATGAATTTGAAGAATACTACTGTACAGTAAGCGAACAGAAAACACTGATCAAGTAAACTTATTACACAAGAAACTCCCTAAACCATGGAGAACAGCTATACGAGAAAGTATAGCTGCAAAGCCTATTGAAAGATTCTCAATAGGAGGAGTTGCTAATAGAATCAGACAATTGCTGAAAGAACAATGCAAAGCAAATTTGAAAGCTAAAATGGCAAAGAAACAACTCAAAGGAGTTGAAAATTTCTGTTATGAAATTTTAGATGTACCCACTAACTAGGGATGCCATGAAGCTAAATTCCAAAAAATAAAAGGAGAACACTATTCAAAAAGCAAGAAAAATGAAGACAAAAATAGGAAATTCAAGAAAAGCTCCAATTTCAAAAAGGATAAAAGAGATCATAAAAAGAAATTCTTCAAAAAGAAGAATCAATAATATAACCATCAGAATAAACCAGAAAGGAAAACTTGCAGATGCTGGTTATGCAAAGCTGAAGGACATTATTCTAATGAATGTCCAGAAAAGAACAAAAGATCTACAAAAGCTCTATTCAAAGATTATGAGCTTATAGTAAAAACAGCAAATATGAAAGGCTACAAAGTAGCTTATTTTGATGAAGAAGATGACATGTCAGTTTACTCTACCTGGTCAGAAGAAGAAGAAGAATCCTCATCTGATTCTGAAAGTGATTCTGAAATAAACTATTTAGAATCCAGACAGATGAACATTCTTAAAGTGGAAAACTGGGAATAAAGCAAGACAGAAAAAATAATGTCTTCATATCAGGTTAACCCTGGCACATTCGTTTGTGACTACTGCCTATGTCAAAAAGAATGGACTTCCTATGTTTTGTGAAGAGTCAAAAAAGACTTATCACAAGGAATGCTCCATAGCTGAAGCAATAAGAAAAACAAAAAATGGCACTATAAGTCAACTGGTAGAACAAGAATATGAAGAATATTTATGTGAACAGAAAGAAAGAAATTCAGAAGTTTTTATTCGAAAAACTACTTAAGAAATTGCTCTATCTTCTCCAAAAAAAGAGGAAGAAAAGATAGATGAAAATATAGAACTAGTTGAATTAGAAAACAGTCCTGAAGAATGTAAACCATTTGTACCACAAGAACAGGCTCAAGAAGAGCTTCAACATTCAAAAAACATCTCTATAGGTAGATACAGCAACTACGTAGAGATTGAATTAAAATTTCCTGATCACAAAAAATATCATCTACATGCCTTTTTAGATAATGGATCATATTTTACCATTGCAAAAAGATTTGCAATTCCAGAAGAACTTTCCAGAAGATAATAAAAGAATAGCTAAGGGTGTTCAATTTGATGGAAGTCAGATTTCCATGAACAAAGTAGCTAAAGATGTTCAAATCAGCGTCGGTGGAGGAACATTTATCATCAAATATCTCTGGCAGTCAGAAGGACAAGGTGCAAATTTCCTGCTAGGAAATGATTTCCTCCTCTAGCAGAGATTTGTCCAAGATGAAGAAGCTATCGGCTTCAAAAAAGGAGATAGAATGTTTTGGGCAGGTAGACTTATACAAGCCAAAAGTATAGTCGGTCTAAACTTTACTACTCAATATTAGAAGTCGCAACGAAATAGTGGTGACTATAAGCCTAGATTTGAAACTATACTTCAAATTAAAGAATAAGAAGAAATGCTCATCCATGAGCATAACCTTAAGCACTTCCAAAATAGGCTTGAATCTCATAAAATCCCTACTGTTGATAAAATCAAGAAAATGCTCGAACAGAACATAGATGTTGACCCTCAGAAATTCTAGTAAAAACTCCCAGTAGTCTGTGAATTGAGACTACATGACACAAATATGTCATGTTAAAGCCATTCCTCAATACAAAGATGAAGATAAAAAGAATTCATAAAAGATATAGTAGACCTCTTGAAAAACATATTAATTCGACCATCTACTAGTCCTCATCATGCTCCAGCATTTTATGTGAGAAATCACGCAAAATAAGAATGGTGATTGACTATAAAGATGTCAATAAGAAGACCCTTAAAGACGGTTACCGGATAACTCAAGCAAGAGTCTTGATAAATTAGCTAAAAGGAGCTAAAGTCTTGATAAATTAACTCAAAGGAGCTAAAGCCTTTTCAAAATTCAATGCAAAGTCGGGTTTTTGGCAAATCAAGATGCATCCAGATAGTGTTGCTCTTACTTCATTTGGAACACCACAAGGTCATTGCGAATGGTTGGTAATGCCTTTTGGCTTAAAACAAGCCCCTTTAATATTCCAAAGAAAGATGGATGACATCTTCAAACACGTTGCTAAATTATGTGTCATCTATATTGATGACATCCTTGTCTTCTCCAAAAACAGAGAAGAACACATGAAACACCTCTATGAAGTTGTTAAGTTAATAATTCAGCATGAAATCATCTTAGAAGAAAAGAAAGTCTTTTTATCCTAGATGAAGTTGATTTTCTAGGAATAAACATCAAGAATGGAGTAATAAAGCTTCAACCTCACGTCCTTGAGAAAATCTGGAAATTCCCAAATAAAATTCCTAATGCTAAAAGTCTAGAAAGATTTTTAGGAGTCATTAACTATGGGAGAGATTTCATTCCAAAAATCTCGGGATTAACAGCAATGTTATCTCTTAAAACAAGCTCCAAAAGAAAATAGAACTTCACAGAAGATGATGAAAAAATTGTGAAGCAGATAAAATCACTCTGCAAAAGAGAATGATGAAATCATACTCAAAACTGATCCTAGTGATAATGTCCTGGCAAAAACACCTGGAACTAACATTGAAAACATCTGTAAATTTTGTAGTGGCAAGTTCAGCCCTGTAGAACAAAATTATCCTACGAGAGAAAAAGAAATCTTGGCAGTCAAGATAACAATTTTGAATCCTCCAGCTTTTCTAGGAAAACCTTTTACTGTATGCACTGATTGCACTAGAGTAAAAAATTTCAAAATTTTTTAACTTGATAAAGCTGCTGATAGAGGAAGGTTAGCAAATTGGCAATTATTTCTTAACCAAATGATTATAATGTTGAATTGATTGCAGGAAACAAGAGCTATCTTCCTGACGCTTTAACGAGAGAAATGACAATGTTCAATAGAAGAGAAAACGATAAAGGTCGCAACCCCAACAACCAGAGACCTGGAAAAGAGCCTGAAGATGTTGAGGAATCAAAAGAAAAAAAATACTCAAAAGATTCTTGCTAACTCCAAAAGGATTAGCCAAAACTGATCAATCCTAGGGTAAAAGATTGGCCAACCCGTCTCAAACGGTAGACGGTAAAGGCTTATCAAGATCGTTTAAGGCTGTTGCTTTGCCAAAAAGCAAAATAACTCCATCATGAGTTTTAGCTAGAGTTCCTGCTTTAGCACTTAAAGAATCATAATGGTTTGACTGTCATAATCTTATTGGAAGTCCCAGCTCATGTCTTCCTCAAACCCTCTTTATTGTCCTTGGACCTTATGTTAGAAGATATGTAGTTGATGTTCAGAATGAACATCCTCAAGAACACAAGCTATGGCTTGTTGAAAATGGTTTGTCCATAATCTCTGGACAAAGACAAATGATGATCTAAAAGGATTGTCAGCTATCATAGTTAACACAGTAAAAAATGTTAGAAAAAATGACTGCATTTTTAGGTTAAGGTTGAAGTTAAGGTCTACTCTGTACTTACAATGAGCATTTGCCTAAAGCATAGTTAGCTATAATGAGCCACGCTCATGCTACCGATAGCGGTTCCAAACAGCCATCAAGGGTGTGACCTACGGAAACACCACCAGACAGGCTATCGCCTGAGCTCCGGCTTAGCCCAGGATCACCGTTGATGCGCCACCACGCGCCGCACCAATATCACCTCGCTAAAGTATCAGAAGCTGGGAATAGAAGCATATCAGTCCCACATCAAAAACAAGGAAGAGATCAGTCTCTTCCCCACCTATAAAATGTCCACTCCTCTCTCCTCATTGATTACGCATTTACTACTTACCTAACGTTATTCTGTCAACACAAATACATTGATTGACCTAGGCATTATAGTAGAGAAGACCGCCAACCACGGTATCCCTCTGACACCCTGTGTATTTTATTTGATAGATAGCAGAAGCAACAAAAATATCACAAGTAGCGGTTCGCCTCTCGGCCCCGCGTTGATCAAGGTTCGGCTACCGCTGAATCGTAGACATTAACATTGGCGCTGTCTGTGGAAATCCTTGAGCAAAAGGTCACCCCACCACAACAATCACCATGACTAACGGTAGTGGAGAAATCGCCGAAGAACAAACAGACCACTATTCAACTAGCGGCTAACGTTAACAGCACACTATTCAACACTCCTGTCAACCCCAACATGGAGCCCCTGGAAACACCTCAAGTCCCTCGGACTCAGGTCATGGCGAAGGCCCACCTAGGCGGCAGCCACCAACCACCGGGCCAGGACCTTACCGCTAAGTATGAGCTGGCACTGGCGGACCTCTACAAGGCAAATAGGGAGCGCGAGGAAGAATATAAGGAAAAGGCCGAAGCCCAGAAGTAAGTGGTCACGCTGATGTCAAAATTCGACGAGCTAAAGAAGGCGCTGGAAATGAACGCTAACCCAACACAGAGCTAACAATCACAAAGCACCAGACGTAGTCCACCCAGCGGCAGAAGATTAATACCCACACCAGTCATACAGATGCAAGTCCTGTTGAACCCATCCGAGATGATGGGAATGGGTCATCCACCTCCCCTACATTTAATGAGAGAACAAGAAGCGGAATCACAACCGCGCACCAACTGCAACGCAACCAGAGCAAGAACCGAGGGCAACCCGCCTGTCCCCCGGCTGGAGTTAGTTCAGCGGAACCTCCAGGCAGGACCCGCTGGTGACGCATCCACTCTAATCCTGGAAAGAATGTAGCAATTGGAGCAAAGAATGATCCGGGCCGAGACAGGCGCCCCAGCACCAATCCAAAATCCGCTCTTTGCATCAAGGTCAGGACCATTTACCACCAGAATCCTGCAGGCAGTTAGACCAGCACATGAAAAAACTCCAAAAATGGCACAGTACAACGGCCTCACTAATCCTTTTATCCATATGGACACCTTCAAGAAGGTAACTAACAACAAGGGGTTCGATGATGCCACCCTTTGCCATTTGTTCAGTGAGACGTTGGGTAGTGAGGCCCACCGGGATCCATCGACTCATTCCATGCACTATCGAATACTTTCCTATCTCAGTTTATCCTTTTGACCCCAAGACATCATAACATAAGTCAATTGTTTAGCGTCAAGCAGAGCATAGAAGAAACATTGAAGGCATTCGTCATAAGGTGGAGAGCAGCGGTATCTCGGTGCCACGACCTTGACAAGACGATGACACTTGCAGCCTTTAAGCAAGGACTCTGTTTATACCTACACTAGCAAGCTAGTTCTCTACATCACCAAGCATAAGTAACACCCACTTTGGGACATCCACGAGACATGGTGAGGCCCAACCGCTACTTGCATCTTGTAGCCCTATGTTCAAGCTACGCTACGGTATCCGGAAGTCGCAAATCCGCCACCGGGAAGCCACGTTCCCGCCCTTGCCAACATGCCCTCACAACTAGGCATTTCTATACTAGAATAGTGATAATCTCATCCCACATCGAAAACCATGTAAAGGAGAAGCATTCCTTCACCTATAAAAGGAATGCCTCCTCCCCCTTAAACACCATTCAATCCAATCCCATTACACACTTTGTAATGCACTTGGGCCGCAAGGCTCAACACACATAGTTAAACATTCAAGTGGACGTAGTCTCCCGCTCATGCGGAGGCGAACCACTATACTTCGCTTGTGTCACTCTCTCTCTCTCTCTCTCTCTAAAGCTAACTAGAGATCCCCACGGATCACTAACATTAACATTGGCGCCGTCTGTGGGAAGCCAACACAAAGGCTTCGTCACCTACCACGAACTTTGACCCGAAAATGCCGAGTCGACGCTCATTCAACATCAAATTGGGGTCGGTCAAACGCCCAAAATGGCTGGTCAAAGCCCGGCGGGGCCGGTCAACATGTGGTCAACGCCCAAGGAGTGGTCAAAACTTGCAGAAACTGTTCAAAACACCAACATATGGGGCGGTCAATGCTTGGTCAACGCTGGCATGGTGCTGATCACACTTGGTCAACGCCCGACGGAGTCGGTCAACGCCCATCAAGGCTTGTTCAACTTTTGGTCAACGCTGAACTATTCACTTAGTCAACGCTGAACTTCCAAAAAAAAAAAAAAAAAAAAAAAAAATTGGCGGTAAATCTTCTCTGGACACCCAAGAATTTGCTCTTGGTACCCAGCCTTCTTCTTCGATTACATCCAACAGCCAAGCATCCGCCAGCGACCCCTCCGCCAGCGAGAGCTACCGCCAGCGAACCATCTGCCAAAGTTTTAGATCAATCACCACTTTCAGCGCTAGGCTCCGCTGGCGGCAGCTCTGGTCCGCTAGGCTCCGTCAGTTGCAAGAGCTGGTTCCGGCAGCCGGCCCCGCCAGCTTCAACTGCTCCGCTAGTCTTCATCAGCGGCACCGCCGAACTTCCGTCAGCGGCACCGCTAGCAAACCATCCTCCGCTAACTCAACGAACACCGCCAGTGTCAGCAAGCTAGCAGCAATACCAGCAGGTCACCGCCGGCAGATCATCACGTGTCAGCGGCTATCTGTCCGCTAGCCACACCCCCCTAGCATAGCTCCGCCGGCAAGATCTCCTCTAGACAACCTCCGCTGACCATGGCTACCAGGACAAGCTCCGCCAGGCTTCACCGCTGAACCTCAAACCACTAAGCATCACTTCCGTCAGCAACCTCCGCTGACCACACGGCTTTTAGCACCTCTGCTATGTTCCGTCAACGGCAGCGGTTTTCTGTGCCACCGCTACCAGGCCAAGCCTCACATGGACACCAAAAGTACCGCTGACCTCGAGCACCGCCGACTAGCTCCGCTAGTCACAGTCGCCGCTCAACCACTGCTGGACGTCCTCCTCTGGACAGCTTCTCCGCCGGCCTTCTTCCTCCGCTGAGCAGCGCCTCCACCGGCAAAGCTTCCGCTGAGCTCCGGGTTTCCGCTGAGAGTCTCCGCCGAGCTCCGTGTTTCCGCTGAACGTCGACTACCACTGACCAAAGCTCCATCAACGAGCTCCGCTAGTTGTCGACGTCAATGAGCTCCGCTCCGCCGAGCTTCTCCACCGATAAACTTCTCCTCCGCTGGACTTCACCGCTGGGTGGTCTCCGCTAACCAGCATCTCCGCCAAAGCTCCGACGAAGCTACCGCTGACCAGAAGCTCCGCCAAATCAGCACCACCGCTGGTTGTTTCTTCTTTCCATCTCTACCACCAGCTTGCAAAGTACGGAGAAAGGGAGAAACTTACATTGCGGAAGATCATCTACGCCGGTCAACCACCGCGGACAAAACTCCGCTGACCAAGGCCTAGCGGCCAATACCCTCCAACACCCCTTTGCAATTCCTCACCTGCATAGCTTAACGTGGTCATCGTCGGCGGTAAGGCCGAACGCCAGCGGCAAGCAGAAAACTAGTGGACACCCGGTCCAAATCTGATTTGGACACCCACCACCATCTTCTTTGATCAGCACCGGCCTCACCCAAGGAGGTTTCAACGATCGTTCGATCTTATCTGTCACATGCCGAAAGATATATGTACTGCGGCGGACTCTGCCTTCAAATATGCAGTCGAACTGTGGGTTTCTGTGGTGGTCGAGCGGACAACAAAGCTAAGTTTATCTCCCTTCATGCTTTATCTGCTCAGTAAACTCTATATGCTCACCACGTACCCACAGCTTTGCAAAAGTGGGAAATGATAATTTATCTATATATAGAACTCGTTATCAACCGCCACATCATGTTATACCTGTCTGCCAAGGCACACATAGCGACATAATGACATAATTGCTTTGTTCGTGCTCTGCTACATACTGAAGCATCTAGTTGATATTCAGTACACGACATTTTGTCCTTTACTCATTACCTACAGCATGCAAGATAATAAAATATCATCACTTATTAAACATGCTAGCTAGGCCCATGCCTCTATGACAATTGACAAGTACATATTTAATTGTCTTTAGGTCGGATATATCATCAGCTATGTCTATTACTTTATATATATATATATATATATATATATATGCTCACAATTGGTACATAGCTGGGCGGCCCAGGAGCATGTATATGTATTGAGCACAACCACTATGTCATGCATGTGCTACGCACTAAACCACATGACTATTAAACAAGGCTTGTCCCTCGCAGAGTGCCATTTCACTCAAAATGTCTCTAAAATATCATCACCAACTTGAAATTCATATGGCAGCCAACAAAAGCTCATGCTTCTACCATATATTTTGTGGGCAGGGACCTATATACGTGTATAAGCTGCTGCATATGTATACCAAAACATTATCTCACTACTGCCACATGACTAGTCCATTTACAATAATTGATGCCGTCATTAATATGTTCCAATTGTCATGGCACCGAATGCGTTCGGTTCAACACAAATTTGACATTCAAAATGGATATATATGCATGTTATTTGTTGTCAACTACTACACTTGCCTATACACTTTGTTTAAAATTTTATCAAAGTACATATGCAAAATACTAGTGTTGATTTTACATACTCATGTACTAATCACCTATTTTGTTCTAAGGAAATTCAATTATTTCTATGGAGCATTCAACCTCAACTACGAGTTGACGGGTATTATCGGAGTACTTTATCCGCCACAAGCAATGGACCGTCATGCTCGGCCAACTCCACTAACCTCCAAATCGGCATAAGATAAGTCACTATATCTTATCTTTTACGCTCTTTCAATTTGAGCTACCGCCATGCCAATACCATGATTTTACTAATTCTAAGCATGCTTATAGAATATCACACTTGATATGCTTTTACATGCTTCCGTAAACTTTTGAGCATGCCAACAACATTTTGTAGATTTGGCAACACTTTCTAGACCTCACATGCTAGATATGCCATGCTTCACATACCGATCTCAATGACCCTTTAGCATATCTACAAAAAAAATGCAAAAATGATATTACCATCCACATTACAAGTAAATGCTATACACATATGCCATGCTTCTATTTTAATTGCAAAATTAAATAAGTATGGGAAACTCAAACAAAATTTTATTACTTGCTCTATGTGTTTATCATTTTTCAACCAACCGCCAAGCGGTAAGGCTACGCCTCATAATGACAATGACCGCTACGCGGCATTGCAGTCAAGTTTCTCATTTGAGAAAACAGTAAGGGACTAGTTAACACAGCCTATGGCAGCCATTGATCCGGCAGTTAGCCCCGACGCTTGGGTACCAAAGATTGGGCTCGCTACCCAACACCCTCTGCTCCGCGCAGCTCCCCTCATCAAACAATTTTCCGACCATCCGGAGGTCTATAGCCAGGAGTGGGGGACTCCTCGCAGGACCTAGCAAGGGCCCACCCGAAAGGGCAAAAGCGTTCGCTCCAACCAATTCTAGATGGACGACGCACTCGCACTAATTATGCTTGATATACGGCACAAAGCTACGCTTTGGTATCAACCCGCAAGACCACCCTCCTTGACTGGGGACTTTGGGGACTTGCACATACAGCCCAGCATAATTAGCAACGGCCACGCTCATGCCCCAGGGCATCACCATCGAGCTACTCGTTAGTGCCTCAGCGGCACCGCCACGCTTTCGCGCTCGTGCCTCAGCGGCATTGCCGACCTTTTCGCGCTCGTGCCTCAGCGGCACCGCCTAGCTTTTGCGCTCATGCCTTCCCGGCACCCCCGAGCTTCCGCTCATGCCTTCCCGGCATCCCCGAGCTTCCGCTCACGAGCTTACCGCTCATGCCTTCCTGGCATCCCCGAGCTTCCGCTCACGAGCTTACCGCTCATGCCTTCGCGGCACCCTTGAGCTTCCGCTCATGCCTTCCCGGCATCCCCGAGCTTCCGCTCACGAGCTTACCGCTCATGCCTTCGCGGCACCCTTGAGCTTCCGCTCATGCCTTCCCGGCAACCCTGGAGCTTCCGCTCACGAGTTTCCGCTCATGCCTTCCCGGCACCCCGAGCTTCCCGCTCATGCCTTCCCGGCACCCCCGAGCTTCCCGCTCACGCCTTCCCGGCAACCCTTGAGCTTCCGCTCATGCCTTCCCGGCACCCCCGAGCTTCCCGCTCACGCCTTCCCGGCAACCCTTGAGCTTCCGCTCACGAGCTTCCGCTCATGCCTTCCCGGCACCCCGAGCTTCCCGCTCATGCCTTCCCGGCACCCCCGAGCTCCCCGCTTATGCCTTCGCGGCACCCTTGAGCTTCCGCTCATGCCTTCCCGGCACCCCGAGCTTCCCGCTCATGCCTTCCCGGCAACCCTGGAGCTTCCGCTCACGAGCTTCCGCTCATGCCTTCCCGGCACCCCGAGCTTCCCGCTCATGCCTTCCCGGCACCCCCGAGCTTCCCGCTCATGCCTTCCCGGCAACCCTTGAGCTTCCGCTCATGCCTTCCCGGCACCCCGAGCTTCCCGCTCATGCCTTCCCGGCACCCCGAGCTTCCACTCATGCCTTCCCGGCAATCCTCGAGCTTTACGCTCATGTCTACTCGACACACCACACGTTAATGGAACATTGAATTTTTCTACCATTTGTCGTTTACTGACCGCGACAAATCAAATTCTTTTCGCGTTCCATTAATACGAGCGACAACCAAACAAACACAAGCGTCCAAGCATTCAACACTCACGAATTACAAACGCTTACCTCCGTGGCGCTCATGCAACTTGCATCTCGCGAGCATAACCCCGTCAAAATCGACCTCGTTTGTCTCCTTGCGCGCGTCACGCATTTATCATATGCAATTCATTTTCTCACACGACCATATGCGCACTATTACGCTCATATATGCCAACGCATATCAATGCAACTCACATTTGTTGCCCAATGCAACGAGCATTCTACATATGCCGGTTTTTTTTGTCTTTGTTGTGCAGGTTTACGAGTCCCTTCTTGCTTACGGAGTTCGGGGACTTGTAGGGGCCGTGCGCCTCTCGGATATTACTTATGCTTGATGACTTCATGATTTGAACTCCCCAACCAAGAAGCTACTCTTACTCGGGGACTTCGGGGACTTGTTTATACCTACACTAGCAAGCTAGTTCTCTACATCACCAAGCATAAGTAACACCCACTTTGGGACATCCACGAGACATGGTGAGGCCCAACCGCTACTTGCATCTTGTAGCCCTATGTTCAAGCTACGCTACGGTATCCGGAAGTCGCAAATCCGCCACCGGGAAGCCACGTTCCCGCCCTTGCCAACATGCCCTCACAACTAGGCATTTCTATACTAGAATAGTGATAATCTCATCCCACATCGAAAACCATGTAAAGGAGAAGCATTCCTTCACCTATAAAAGGAATGCCTCCTCCCCCTTAAACACCATTCAATCCAATCCCATTACACACTTTGTAATGCACTTGGGCCGCAAGGCTCAACACACATAGTTAAACATTCAAGTGGACGTAGTCTCCCGCTCATGCGGAGGCGAACCACTATACTTCGCTTGTGTCACTCTCTCTCTCTCTCTCTCTCTCTCTCTAAAGCTAACTAGAGATCCCCACGGATCACTAACATTAACAGACTCCTAAAGGGACCATTTCTCTATCATCTCAACTACAATTATCCAAACACCACATATGACCACGTCATGAGAGAGGCTGTCATCCACGCGCAGGCATAATTCATCACATTCGGAGAAACCCCACCACCTCCACAAACGCCAGAAAAGTCAACTCAACCTTCCTCCAGTCAACAGGAAACCACTAACAAAATCCCTGCCACACCGCCAACTGACAAAAAGTGGGAATGGTAGCAAAACAACTACCAGAACAAGCGGTAAAATGATCATCAATACCACAACAAGACCAATCACTCATTCCACAGGGATAACCATAACAAGCAGGTAGAATCTTCCCAAAGGTATGTAGTGTTTACAGTCCTCACAACTTCATATGAAGAGATATATGATCAGTGCAAGGACCAAATCCCACCACCACCTCCAAGAAAATACCCTAGAGTAGGCAAACCGAGGAACACCAGTAAGTGGTGTAAATACCACGAAGATAGCTGTCACAACACCAACAGTTGCAACGCTCTTAAAACAGCAATCGAGACTTTGTATCGGAATGGCAAGCTGGAACAATTCAAAGTGCGACAGCCACCACCAGTAGTTGCCAATATCGAGCCCATACGTCGTATCAACACCATCGATGGAGGTGCTCATATCGGCAACATGTCTCATAGGGCAAGGAACCGTTATGCGCACGCCAACCACCCCAAAGAAGTTTGCAACATCCGCTATGAGAGATCCGCTAAGCTACCAAGATCTGGGTGGGAACCCATAACCTTCTCTGAGGAAGAAGAGTGCGGAGTACATCTCCCCCACGACCATCCATTCTTGATCGACGCCATACTCGACAAATGATCAGTGGGGAGGGTCCTCGTTGACAGCAGATCTGCTATCAATGTCATCTTCAATGGCTACTATAACCAACTCTAACGGAACAGAAAGCTGCTCCAGGATCACGAGTTGCTGCTTAGCTTCTCGGGTGACATCACACAACCACTGGGTTCTGACTACATGCGCCTATCCATCAGCGCTAGCTTATGCACAGCAGAGGTACATATCTAATTTATTGCTGTCGATTGCTTCAGTTCCCACAATGCCATCATCGGTCGACTAACACTTAACAAGCTAAAGTGCATCATAGCCGGATACATGCTTCTCATGAAGTTCCCTACACCCAACATCACGGGCTGTGTGAAGGGAAGCCAACAGCTAGCACGAGAATGTTACTCCACAACAGTGGTGTGGTCAATGCGCCGCCATGAGATCCTAACGGTAGGAAATCATGTGCCGCTAACAGATACAATTGAAGACCCCAGAGACGACGAAAAGAAGTATGTAAAAAAGGAACTTGTCAACCCGGAAACATCCTTACAGGTCATCAGCATCTCTGATGAACACCCTAAGCGGACGGTCTACATCGGCGCTCAGCTCACCCCAGAGATAGCGGCGGAACTCACAAAATTTCTGCGAGATAACGCTACCGTATTCGCATGGTCCTACACTGACATGCCAGGCATCTCCCCTGAAATCATCAAGCACAAGTTAAGTATTAAACCATCTTTCTATCCGATCAAATAGAAGAAAAGGGCCTTTGACGAAGAAAGATATCGTGCAATATGGGAAGAGGTCGCAAAGTTACAAGGCATTGGGTTCATCCGCCAAGTCAATTATCCCTAATGAATTTCCAACTTGGTCATGCTAAAAAAGCCTAGCAAAAAATGGCGAATATGCGTAGACTTCAAAGGTCTTAACAAGGCATGCCCCAACGATAGTTTCCCACTACCCCGCATTGACCAGCTGGTCGACGCAACAGCAGAAAATGAGCTGCTCAGCATGATGGACGCCTTCTCCAAATACAACCAAATCAAGATGAACCCCGATGACCAAGAGTGCACCACCTTCACAACCGATAAAGGCCTATACTGCTACAATGTCATGCCTTTTAGATTGAAGAACGCCGGAGCAACATACCAGCGGTTGATGAACGCCATGTTCGCGGAGCACCTCAGTAAAATAATAGAGGTATACGTGGAAGACATGCTAGTCAAGAGCATCAAAGCCAGCGGACACATGGCAAACCTCCGCATCATATTCACCATTCTCTTAGCCTATTGTATGCACCTCAACCCCGAGAAGTGCTTTTTTGGCTTCACCGCTAGAAAATTTTTGGGCTACATTGTCAGGGAATGAGCCATAGAGGCTAACCCCGACAAGGTACAAGCCATCCTCAACATAAAGTCCCCGGAGTGGAAGGTGCACGTTCAGAGCCTCTAGGGCAAGCTAACCGCCCTTTCTCATTTCATCTCTAAGCTCACTGACAGATGTCTCCCATTCTTCAAAGCCATGAAGAGGACCCACAAGAAGGAAATTAATTGGACCTCGGATTGTGAGGCGGCATTCCAAAGTTTGAAGGAATATTTAGCAGCAATCCCACTCCTTTCCATTCCCGTACAAGGTGAGATACTTTACATATACCTTGTGGTATCCACATCAGCAGAGGGATAGGACGAGCTCCTGGTATTCTATGCCGGCAGAGGTATGAACGGCGCTGAGACAAGATACACCCCTGGAGCAGCTCGCTCTCCCACTCATCGTCACTGCTAGACGTCTCCGCCAATACTTCCAAGCCTATACAATTCATGTCTTGACAAACCAACAGCAGAAGCAAGTAATGTAGAACTCCGAGCACTCCGGCCGCCTCAGCAAGTGGGCCATCGAGCTCAGCGAGTTAGACATCCAATACAAACCACAAACCTCTTTGAAAGGCCAAGCTGTAATGGACTTCATCGCTGAGCTCACTGAACATCAAGATGAACCCACCTTAGGGGTAGAAGAAGGCTGCATAGCCATGGAAACCACCGAGGAACCAACACCCAAGAAACAGTCAAAATGGAACCTCCATGTCAACGGCTCCTGCGCCAAGGCCTGTGGAAAGGGAATCATCTTGACAGGGCCAGGAGGACTAAATGTAGAGTACGCACTGAAATTCAACTTCAAAGCTTCAAACAACATGGCGGAGTATGAAGCACTCATTGCAGGCCTACTCCTTGCCATTGACTCAGGCGCTTATAGTGTCAACATATTCAGCGATTCCCAACTAGTCGTCAACCAAGTCAATGACAGCTTCCAAGCCAAGGATAAACAGCTAACGACGTACTTAGGGTATGTAAAAACCTTGCTCAGAACATTTAAGTTCCACACCATCACACAAATCCCCAGAGAAAAAAAACGCTAAGGCAGATTCTCTCGCAAGATTTGCAACCGCTCAACCACACCAAAGTCCGACAGGCATAAGGGTAAAATGTCTTGACAAGCCAGGCATCACCAAAACCCTAGCGGAAATATTCAACATTGAGGTCAATCCCAGCTGGATGGATGAAATAATAAAATACAAGCACAATGGAACACTCCTCGCCAACAAGGTCGAGGCATGACAGCTCAAGCGAAGAGCAACCCGCTATAACATGCAAAACGGAAAGCTCTACCGCCAGGGATTCACCCACCTCAACCTCCAATGCTTGACCCCAGAAGAAGGAAATGTGGTTATGGCAATGATACATGCAGGGGAATGTGGAAATCATTCAGGCCCCAGATCTCTGGAAAATCGCACTATGCTTCAAGGATACTTTTGGCCTACACTCGGCGACGACGCCAGAGAAGTCTCTAGGTCCTGCCACATGTGTCAGCAATACGCTGACCTCCCTCATGCCCCAGCGGAGCCCCACTCAATAATCATCGGACCATGGATTCACTCCACTTGGGGCCTCGACTTACCAATCACTAGGGGCCAGTTCAAGTACATAATTGTCGCCATCGATTACAACAGCAAATGGATAGAAGCGGAGCCGCTGACGACAATCACTACCGCCAAGGTAACCCATTTCCTTTGGAAAAACATCTATTGCCAATACGGCGTCCCCCACACAATCATCACAGACAACGGGGCACAATTCAACAACGAGGAGATCATATGTTTTACCGCTAATCTAGGCACCAAGATGCGCTATGCATCTATGGCGCACCCCAAACCAATGGGCATGTTGAAGCAGCAAACAAGATAATCAAGAAATTGTTTAAGAAGAAACTCGATGACGCCAAAGGCTTATGGGCAGAAAATCTCCCGGAGGTCCTGTGGGCCATCAAGACAACCCCAACATCCATTAACGGTGAAACACAATTATGCATGATGTCCGGAACCGAGGCCATCCTACCCATCGAAGTCACATAACCAACTGCTAGGGTCGAGGGCTACAACGCCAAGACCAACGGCGAAGGTATCAACCTCGACAAGGATCTCCTCGAGGAGAAAAGCCACAAGGCTCACTTGTATAATTTTCAAAACAAGCAATGGATATTGCATTTCTACAACGCTAGAGTCAAGGCCCGGAGCCTCCAACTTGGAGACTGGGTCATGAAGGAAGTCATTCCACCGCCAACCACACTTCGTCCCACTTGGGAATGACTATACCAAATAGTAGAAGTCGTCAGCCGCGGCACTTTCTACTTAAGGAACAAGGACGGCGTCATGACGACCCACCCTTGGAATACCAAACACCTTCGGAATTACTACAAGTAATCATACCGCTGACCCACGAGCATCTTGACTCAGCTAAATTTTTGCACAATATTTAGCTAAGGGAAGCTACCCAACAGGTACTCTCACTCTTTTGTAAATGTTGAACGCTAAATTATCAATGAAACGAGCAATTATTCAAACTATTGTTCTCCACAGCACAAACAGTTAACTGGCAACGCCAACAACGCTCAGCTGACCATGTCCGATACTTCGTGCACTTTGAACAATTTTAATTCCCTTAATGTTTCATTGACAGACAAAAGTATAAGAGAAGCTCTAGCGGTATATCAACACTCATACAAAACAAGCATTTTCCAGTGGCAATCCCACACTTAAAAAAAATTCAGAGATAAAAATAACATCACTTCATTGTAAACTTAGGTTGGGACTCCCCAACCAAAACATTGTTTCAATACAAAGCATAAACTGCCTCAGCGGCGATACAAAAATAAACACTTAAACATCTCATGACTCTCCTTTGGGGGCTGCGGCACCATCACCATCCACCTGCGTGGGATGCGCCATTGAGCAGCTTGTCTGATCAGACCTGGAGGCGGTAGGACTGGAAGTAATCATCGTCCCATCGTCGTGGGTGTTGGCAGCCATGAACCGGGCATGGGAGGCATCGGAGACCGTCGGCATCGGCCACTGTTGAAAACCTTCACCCGTCCGCTGGACAGACTCACCGCTACCAGATCGCACACCTTCGGGCTGTGAGGAGTCGGGTCCACCTTTGGGGGTCTGTGGCTGACTCGGCCCAGCTTGTATTTGAGCCTCCTTATCCTAGTTGATCAAGCCCTTTGCATCCAGCTTGCGGAAGTTGGCTGTAGCACCAGCTATGCTGGCGTTAGTAGCGCATCTTTGTACTCCCTCGACTGCTTGAAGGCCTCAACAGCCGCAATGGCTAACTTTTCCTTCTCCGCTTCCTAACCCTCGGCACGGCCGTTGCAAACGCTTGACCTCTTTTGATCGGGCTGCGGACTCCAGCTGCACAATGTCCAGCCTTTTAACCTTGGCCGCCAACTGTTCGCCAATGCGGGTAATCTCCTCTCCCAGCTCCGCCACTTGGACATTGTGCTGCACGTCCCGGTTGACGGCAACCTCCAGCTTACTCCGCGTATCCACCAAGTCGACCTCCCCCTTAGAGAGTTACTGCTCACACTCCTGGAGTCGTTTCTTCACATCCGCCAGCTCCTATCGTAGACTGTCGACTTCGGCGCGCAGCTGCACCTCCACGATGGATGGTTTGGAGACCGTAAAGAACAACTCACTCAGCTCGACTGCAAGATGGCTAAAGGCCAAGCTGAATGGCGACTGTTGCAGTGGAGTGTCTCGCACGGTGCCATCTATGCCCCCAAACCCCAACTGTTAGCAGATGCTGAAGAGTAACTCCTGCTCGCTGTCGGTGAGGAATTCGGCATATGAAGAGAAGGAGTCAAGGCCGCTCGATGGAACCTACCCACTGGCTTCGGCAACAACCGCCTTACCATCCTTCCGCGCCCTCTTTTGTTGTTGGCTCAAGGAAAGCAACTTGTTGTCCACCACGTCGTCACCCTCCTCACCATCGTTCTGCCGCTGTTTCCTCTGAAGGGCAGCACCCTGAGCGGTACCAGCGGCAACTATCCTTGCCAAGGCATCTGGCTCCAGGTCAACTTTGGTAACGGCCTCACCACAGCCGAGATCTTTCTGCGGCACGGCCTTCTCCTTCTGGACCACAGTCCGGGCAAACAGAACCCCTTCCTCTAACCATTACGTGCGCTGGTTGGGTGGCGGTCGGACGCACAACTGTTTCCTCCGCAGCAGGGAGATGGGAGTGATGAGGCATCTCCAAGACAACCTCTTCCTCAGCGGGGCTGACCTCCTTCTTCTTGGGGTCGACGATCATCTTCCATGCATTCAAAGCTTCCATGAACATGCCCTCTAAGTAGTTGTCTAGGCCGACGCTATCCATAGCTTTATCAAACGTCGCATGACTCAACTTGTTACCAGGAATGAGGTCTGCAAAAACCAACGTCAAGTTAAACTGATAGGGCAATAAAAAAAAAAATTATAAAAAAAAAAGAACACGTACTCAGCGGTAGGTACCTGGGAACTGAGTCAAATTTAATTGCACCAGCAACTCCTAGCCAGTCAATAGCTGCAGATCGAGAAGGTTGTGATTCTTCCAACAACCGGTGATTCTAGCAAAGCGACACTCTTCCTGCGGCGTTAACACAAATCGCAACCCCGCTACACACACAAAGAAGAAGGGAAGCATTAGTTCTGAATATTGCGGAATTGAAGCAACGAAAAAAAGAAAAAAAAAAAAAAGGAACAGCGGCAACCTCGGATAGGTTGAAACTTCGACTTAATCTTATAGGTTGGCCCCTTTTTATTCAAGGCCGCGTCGTATTCCCAACCCTTAGTTGCGACGTAGTAGGTTGCCCGCCAAGGGGACATCAAGTACATGAGCATTATAGCTAAAACATAATTAGCTATAATGAGCCACACTCATGCTACCGATAGCGGTTCCAAATAGCCATCAAGGGTGTGACCTACGAAAATACCACCAGACAGGCTATCGCCTGAGCTCCAGCTCAGCCTAGGTTCACCTCTGACGCCCTGCCACGCGCGCACCAATATCACCTTGCTGAAGTATCAGAAACTGGGAATAGAAGCATATCAGTCCCACATCGAAAACAAGGAAGCGATTAGTCTCTTCCCCACCTATAATAGGTCCACTCCTCTCTCCTCATTGATTACGCATTTACTACTTACCTAACATTATTCTGTCAACACAAATACATTGACTGACATAGGCATTGGAGTAGATAAGACCGCCAACCGCAGTCTCCCTCTAAAGTCCTGTGTATTTTATTTGACAGATAGTGGACGCAACAAGAACATCACAAGTAGCGGTCTTCCCATCGTACCCGCGTTGATGAAGGTTCACTACCGCTGAATCTTGTACATTAACATACTCCACCAGAGTGGATCTAGAGGAAAAATGGAGAAGTTGACTATATTTCTCCATACCATTATGTGAGAATTATTCAGGAAAAATATCTTCAACCTACATGTGAAGGATACAATGGCCACCTAAATTCTAGCATTCCTTAGATGAAGGCCATGTCTCTAGAATATATCAAAAAGATCAACGAAGAAGATACTGAAAATACAATACTGACAACAAGAGAAAAAATCATAATAACTGCTTATGATCATCCTGAGGTTAATTATTAGTAGTGATCTTTTTCTATCTCTCAAGAAAAAGAAAATCGACTCCACTTTAGCTTGTTTTCAGTGGGTCGAAAAGATTGAAAATCACAACCACTACAAGATATATGAAGATATAGATGTAGAAGAAAACATAACCACATGTAGGATGGAAAACAACTCTTTTGTCCTAGGCCACAATTCAGAAACAGATGAAAACATGTGAAGAAACAGGAGTACAAGGCACCGAAAGCAACTTTTACTTTTCATAAAGGTATCTTTTGCTTTTCAAAAAGAAGAAGGTAACAAACACTGCACCAAGGGGAATCTGCTTTTGTCACTCGACCTTAATCATCCGGAGCACTCACAAAAGCATAAAATAATGGAGTTGTCCTATACATTTTTATGTTTTGAATTCCAGTTTGAGTTCCGCTCCCTACATAAGAAGCTTTAGAGTCAGTTTGTAAGGCATCAGAAAATTGAGCAGAATAATTTTCTCTCAAGAAGTAAGACAACCATAGTAGCAGTGTGTTCAATTCTCTTTGTAAGAAATCGTGTGAAGTAGTGTGCTTTCATTTCAAGTAAGTTCCTATAATCATACTCATGGATAGCTAAATAGTTTTTACCTATTTACCTGAGAATGAGGCTCTGAGTTCTTAGCTTGTAATTATGTTTGAATAAATAATTTATGATTGCTCATCCTCTTCGTCAAAATTTCAAATTTAAGTTCATATTATTCTATCTTATGCCTTTATCCTATACAACCTTGAAGTTTAGATATTCTGTTTCAAAGAAGAAACTTTTCTTTACTTTGTCTAGAAACAAGTAGCAGTGATTCCACATGTTTTGAGTAACCGCTAGGCAGAGAGTTGTTAGCTAAAAAATTTTGGCATGTTAAAGGCCAGTTTTGTTTTCGCAAAGTTTAAGGAAACAGGTTTTTCCAAGAAAAAGGAAAATTTTAACTAAAAAGTTAACATAGGATATATTAGGCACTACCCTAAATAGGCCTCGTCATCGGGCCGGGCCTTATTACATTTTTAAATAATAACGGGTCGGGCTTAGTCGGGCTTTATTGTAAATCGCAAGATCCAAGCCCGTCCATATAAAGCGGGCCTCGCAGGCTTTTCCGGGCCGAGCCTTGCAGGCTTTTTCTGGCCGGGCCTTGCAGGCTTTTTCTGGCCGGGCCTTGCGGGCTTTATTTACAAATAAATCTTTAAAAATACTAATTTTTTATAAACCTATATTTATATATCATACACTCCAAAGAGCAATCTCTATCAATGCAAAAAAAATGGGAAAACCGACCGTTGGATGAGATTATTACAATAAATTATGAGTGTGGTAAAAATTTTGGCCAATTTCACCATATTTTTGAATGCAATCGAATTGATCAACCGTCCTCACTTGTATGTCTTCTTGGTTGACCGATTGACTGACCGCCGCGAAACGTGCTTATTTTTTCACATCACGTTTGTAAATATTCCATTGATGGATGTGCGTGAACATAAGATAAAAATTTCAATTTTAATTACAAAGACGTTAGCCTATGGCCCTATACCAATTTGCCTCCTAAAGTTGTATAACACTTATATATTGCATTTAAATTGTTGAGGTTCATTCTAAAGCAACCATGATGTGGAAAATAAATTTAGAGAAACCAACTACTCGATGGACTGATTGTAATGTTTTATGGTGGTTGTAAAAAATTCAGCCAATTTGGTTCTCGTTTCGAATTCGATCAATTAGGTCAAACTTGGTTACTTTTATAACATATATTTATATATCATACACTCCAAAGGAAAACTTCTATCAATTCAAAGAAAATGAAAAAACCGACTATTGGATGAGATTATTACAATAAATTATGAGTGTGGTAAAAAATTTAGCCAATTTCACCATATTTTTGAATCCAATCAAATTGGTCAACAGTTGTCACTTGTATGTCTTCTTGGTTGACCGATGGTGTGACGACCGTGAAATGTGCTTATTTTTTCACATCACGTTTGTAAATATTCCATCGATGGATGTGCGTGGGCATAAGATAAAATTTTCAATATTAATTACAAAAACGTTGGCCTATACCAATTTGCCTCCTAAAGTTGTATGACTTATACATTGCATTTAAATTGTTGAGGTTCATTCCAAAGCAACCATGATGTGGAAAATGAATTTGGAGAAACCAACCGTTCGATGGAGAGATTGTAATGTTTTATGGTGGTTATAAAAAATCCAGCCAATTTGGTTCTCGTTTCGAATTCGATCAACTAGGTCAAACTTAGTTACTTTTATAAACCTATATTTATATATCATACACTTCAAAGGGCGACCTCTATCAGTTCAAAGAAAATGGGAAAACTGACTGTTGGATGAGATTATTACAATAAATTATGAGTATGGTAAAAAAAAATTAGCCAATTTTATCATATTTTAGAATTCGATCGAATTGGTCAACCGTGGTCACTTGTATGTCTTCTTGGTTGACCGATGTGTGACGACCGTGGATACAAGGCTTCAGATACAATAATAACATGCACTACATGACATGTTCGTGAAATTTTTCTTTGATTATTTTGGACACCCGTGCTATTTTTAACAATTTATGGAAATGTAAAGTAAATAAAATTAAGCTTTGTGTAAATGGGCATAATACCAACTTATTGGTTAATATGGAGTGTTTTTAGGCATAGGGACAAAACCCTATAAAAAAAAAAGGGTATTGCAGGTTCGATCTTTAGGGAGTCTAGTGAGGGATTTTTTTTTTTTTTTTTTGTCATTTTAAGGGATTACTCATTAGACCCAGTTTTTGATCACATATTCACATCTTAACCGTTTAGTTTTTAGATATTTATGAGTAGATCATCTTTGTAAATTTTTAGCCTAATTAATAATCATTAAGGCATTCATAACTGTGATTTACAATTATGAACACCAACGGTTCAGGTTGGGCAGATTCGGTTCGTCCATTGATTTAATGTAGTTCGATACCTTAACGATCATCAATTTGGCTGAAAATTTGCAGAAATGATTTATACATTAGGATAAAAAAAAATAAAAAAAATTGAACAGTTGAGATACCACAAATTACAATAGAAAAGTGGGTCTCACAAGGGATCCATTAAAATGGCAAAAAAAAAAAAAACGGTTCCCTTAGAGCAGGTTCACCCGTTGGGTCACCGGGTCACTTACTATTCACTACTTTTTATGTTTATTTCCACCCTCTGGGTCACGGGCACAGTTTCCAAACCGACCTGGGTCAATTTCGTGACCTGCAAACTGACCCGATGACCTAGGTTAGTTTGGAAACTGTGTCCGTGACCTAGAGGGTGGAAATAAATACTAAAAAGCAGTGAATAATAACTGACCCGATGACCCGACGGGTGAACTTGCTCTTAGTGGCGCTGCTCTTGCTGGACAGAACCAGACCTCGATGTCAGGCCTCTTCTTGTTGCTAGACTCGTCGATGAAGAGTTCAAAGTCAACCTTGATGGTGCTTCCATAGTTTCAGGCGAGCTCGCCGCGCATGCCTTCGAATTCGATCACCTGAGCCTTCACCTTGATGGCGACGCTGTCTGGGATGTCCAGAGTCTTCATCCGGCAACAACAACACTGCCATCGACGCCTGATCGAGGCCTGAGGATGAACGTTAGCACTTTTACATCTGTGTGGAGGTCCTCTTCTGATCCGGCCTCTGTGTGTGTGTAATTTGGGTGCCAATCCATTAATAAGTAACTGTAGATTCCATTACACAATTTCTCACCCACAATTGGGTTACAACTTCACCCTAAGAATAAGCCCCGAGTAACCAATAACCTGCCACTACTAGGGAAGGCTCCAAAACCACCTCTAAATTATTCATATTCCCAAAGGGTCACTCTACAAAGGGGGTCTCCTAGAGAGACCTACATGCCTAGAAGATTGAAAGGAAAAGTAAAAATCAAAAACTAACGAATGACCAATAAGCCATCCTTAGAGCCTAAGACTAGCAAAAACCCTAGCTCATCACCGTCACCCGCAGGCTTGCTGCCGTTAGCCACACCACCAGATTTCTTGTTGTTGCCAACCACAACATAGAGCCATGAGCAAGAGAACAAACCTCAATTACTCCAACTATCTCATAGTCTCCATAACACGTCTCCTTGGAAACAAAAGAATTATCATCATCCACTGCCAGCTAAAGGGTAGAAGAGTATGGACTGTTCCGTGGCAACCATAAAACAAGCACCGTTGGGGTCGTGAAAATTGACTTTTTATACATACAAAATTTGAAAAAAATTTCTTCATAAAAATTGTAGAGATCATCGATACGATCTCGTACATATATGGAACGCAAATATCAGAGTTCGTATGAATTAATTATGAATTTTAGAAGAAAGGAGATAAATGAACGTTATTTAGGGGGGGTCGTGAAAATTGACTTTTTATACATACAAAATTTGGAAAAACTTTCTTCATAAAAATTTTAGAGATCCTCGATACGATCTCTTACATATATAGAACGCAAATATCGGAGTTCATATGAATTAATTATGAATTTTAGAAGAAAGGAGATTTTCGAAACGAACGTTATTTAGGGGGGTAGTGAAAATGACTTTTTATACGTACAAAATTTGGAACAACTTTCTTCATGAAAGTTTTAGAGCTCGTTGATACAATCTTGTACATATATGGAACGCAAAAATCAGAGTTTGTATGAATTAATTATGAATTTTAGAAGAAAGTGGATTTTCGAAACGAATGTTATTTGGAGCGGTCGTGAAAATTGACTTTTTATACATACAAAATTTGGAAAAACTTTCTTCATAAAAGTTGTGGAGCTCATCGATACGATCTCGTTCATATATGAAACGCAAATATCGGAGTTCGTATGAATTAATTATGAATTTTAGAAGAAAGGAGGGGAGAGGAGAGAAAAATAAAAAACAAAAAGAGGAAGGGAGGGGCAAAATAGTCATTTTGGACCAAATTGTGTGAGATTTGAAAGTCTGAGGAGTAACTTGTCGAAATTAGGATAGCAGTGGCTGAACTGTCGACGCCCTAAAAGTACAGGGAGTGACCAGTAATTTCCCCTATTTATATTTATATTTATATATCAGAGTAATTTTTTGTGAACATGAAACAAAAAAATGTCAAAGACAATACTCAACAATATGAGATTTTTATTTCATATAATTTTGCCAATACATAAAATCAAATATCTTGAGCTCTCGATTTTGTATACGCAATGGAGAATAAAACTGATTATCATCTTTCAAACTATTACTAATACTTAAGGATGTTAGCAAGGATAGTCACAATTACATATTTTAAATCCACCACGAGGTTGATCATCACAATGCCCAACACCACCTTTATATACAACTGCACAGATGTGAATGCAACACGGTTCATCGCACTCAGCATCACATTTTCCTTGGGCAGCTGTGCAGAAGTTATCATTTGGTGTCACTACCGCCGGTGATGAGTTTGACTTTCCAGGACAAGAGTAATAGCAATTGCATTTATTTGTTTCATTACATTTTCCGACACCACCAAGATGATTACTCCTGCAGACTATGTTGCAGTCAAGGTTGTCGCAAGAACCCATTGATTTGAAGCATGTATCAGCCTTCACAAACATCCTCATAATTGCAACTGCATGTCACCACCATTTGCAATGTTAGCTAATGTTAGTTACCATAAATTAGAAATCTGTATCTTAAATTACTTTGAAATTGAACTATATGAAATTGTGAGCATGAATAAATCAAGAGGCAACAACTACAAATTATTATTATTATTATTTTTTGACTTTGTCAAGAGGAACTCAAAGGCTTCTTAGGCCTAAGATAAACCCCTTCAGCACATGTGAAATGCTTCAACTGTGCATTGCAGCACACTGTCTGGCCACTTTGACAGCTTAGGGTTTTGAACCTAGGTTGGGGAGCACACCCAACTAAGTAAGAACCACTAGGCTGCTTGCAGTGGTTACCTACAAATTATTTTTGAAACCTTCACCATGCAAATAAGATAAAAGCTTAATAAATTAAAAGGCTGCTAACAGTAAATTGTTAGCAACCATAAATTAGAGGATAGTAACTCAAATTTGTTAGGAGTTAGGATGATATATCTACCTGATGCAAAAGCGAGTAGAGCAAGCTGAGTGAAAGATATGATGGCCATGGGAGAGAGCTTGACTTTTCTGTTTTCTATATATCTATTGCCTGTTTAAGTTATATTGAAATTTTGATGGATATATGGCTTGGAATTACAATTCTATTTATATGGTGAGCATGAAAATGATATGGAAGTTAGGTGTTATAACCAAAAAAAAATCGTGTAGTTGGAAATGTAATTTATTACATTTTTCTTCTTATAGAAGAATAATTTATTGG
>JANPXK010001060.1:0-19278 GCA_024704745.1 Rosa lucieae
TAGTATGCTTGCTTTCTCCCATCACCAAAGGTGACAGATCCTGTTGTCCATTCATCCTCAAAGGAGGAGAACCATGCTTTGTCTCCAGTCATATGGCGAGAACAGCCATTATCAACATACCAGAAATCTTTGCGCTTGTCCTCCAAGGCAGTTAGAGCAACTTGACAGGTTGCCTCAATATGTGTCAGTTTCTCACCTGGTTTCACACATGTGATAAGACAAGTAGCATCAGTGTGAGTAAGAGAACTGCTTTTCCTAGTCCAGACATGTTTATTTTTGGCACTTTTTAAGTTGCTTTTTGAAAATAAATCAGTCAGCTTATTAATAAGCTCCTTTTGCTCTCTAAGTTCAATTTGTAGTGATTCTAGACAACACCTTTCTTGAACAGGCTGTGCTTTAACAATTCTCTCGGTACATCTAGGTCTAATGTGTCCTATCTTACCACAGTAATGACAGGTAGGAATAAATTTCTTAGAGTTGAGATACCTGTTTTGACCAGTAGCAGGTCCTTGGTCAACTTTTACCTGTTGAGCATATTTATGCTCCTTGAGCCTTTTGACAGGTTCGGTAATGGATTTGTCATTCTCAACAATTTGTCGAGATTGTTTTACAAATTTTGTACCTTTTGAGCTTTCACCAGTGTAACCAAGTCCAGAAGTGTCATGTGGAGCTTTACCCGATCCGAGCAGTTTGGACACAGCTACTGAACTGATGTCGAACTTGGTAAACTTTTCTTGTGTGATTTTTAGTTCATCCTGCAAGGAATCAATTTTTGTTAGCAAATTCAAGTTCAAAGCATGTTCTCCTTTTACCTCAAGTTCCAGCACTTTGATTTTTTTATTGAGTTCCAGACGCTCATTCTTCCATGCTGACGCATCTTCGTCATTCAACACTTTTACTAATTCATCAGCAAACCTGTTCCGCTCTTGATCCAACAAGGTCTGTGAATCATTTAATAGGTGTTGCATCTCTCCTTTTTCAGCCTTTAACATCTCAACTTCTCTTTCCAATTCCATGTTCTTGATTAATGTGGCTTTTGATGCCTTATATATAGAGTTGCTTGCAGTGATTAGTAGTTTCATCATCTGAGAATATCTCATCACTTTCAGAGTTAGCTAATAGGGATGATACAAATGCCACATTTTCAACTTCCTGAGTTTCATCATCACTCCATGTTGAGAGCAGCGACTTATTTTGATTGTTCCTATGTTTTCTATTTCCACAGTCAGTGGAAATATGACCGTAACCGCCACATTCATAACACTTGGTTTTTCCTGAATGAGTTCATTTGAAGCTGCTTTTCCCATTCTTCATGCTGTAATCACTACTTCCATTACTACTACTGTGAAAGTTTTTTCGGGGAGCACTGGGATTCCTCAGAGTTTTTGCTTTTGAGGAACTTCTTGAATTCTTTTGTTAAGAAAGCAAGGTCAAGTGTTTCTTCTTCTTCTTCTACCTCTTTCACTGCCTTGAAAGCTACACCCTAAACTACCTCTTTCTTCTTCTTCTCAGGCTTTAACCTCATCTCATAGGTTTTGAGATTTCTGATGAGCTCCCCGAGTGGATACTCATCAATATCAAATGAGTCCTCTACACTAATGACTTTTGAATGAAACTTTTCCGGCAAGGCCCTAAGTATCTTTTGACTATCTTATCTTCCTCAAAGGGTGCCCCCAGACTACGACACTGACCAGAAATTTTAAGAATTCTACCATGAAAATCATCCACGGTTTTATCATCTCCCATAGTCATAGTTTCAAACTCAAAGATCAATGCTTGTAATTTCTGTGCTCGTACCTTTTTATTTCCTTCGTACATAGTCTATAGAAGATCCCATGCCTGCTTGAAAGTGTCACAATGACTGATCCTCAGTTTCTCCCGTTCAGAGAGGGCTGTCAAAATGCTTTTCTTAGCTTTGAAATCTGCTTGTAGATCACAAACTTCTTCCTCAGTCCAATCCTTCCTTGGTTTGGGAGTGGCAGTGGAGGAGCTTTCTCCTTTTGCTTTTGCAACAGGTAGCTTCCAGCTATTTTCTACAATATTCCACACATGTTCATATTGAGCATAGAGATAAGATTTCATGTATATCTTCCATTGAGTATATTTTTCACATCCGCCATCGAACCATGGAGGACTATTACAGATCCACCGGCAGCCCTATCACGTGAATGTTCCATAATTTCAGGGATCACTAGAAAGTTCTAGAACCCGCTCTGATGCCAATTGAAAACACTAGATGGAACAGAAACTCTATGTATTTGAATAACAAACAAGGCTTTGTTAATTAAAAACACAATTAAGATGACATCAATATTGCTGAGGCAGTGTAAACCTCTCAACTGAGAAAACTTCACTGCGTGGCTTTTAACGTAGCCAACACGAGGAACAAATCCACTATTAAATCAAATTGTTACAGATCACAAGTCATGGTATTCATCACAACCATGTTACCAGCAACACAGCTAACTTGTATACAATTTGAAAAGCCTATACTACAAACTCAAATCTCAAAGTCTGGTAAGCTTCAATGAATCAATGTTTCCCTTTGTCCTTGTATCAAGGACTCACTGATCTCAAGTATGATATGTGAGAAAGAATGCAGTAAATAAGAAAACAAAATATGAAGGAGAGTTTTTCCAGAAATCAGTTTATGAAGACTATGCAACACATGAAACAAATAGAAATACCTAATACCCAAAAACTCTCATTTTACAAGGCAGTTCAAAGGACCTTTTATAGAGGGGCAATACTCCCCCTCAATCAAATCTCTTCTTGTTATCAAATCCGGATAAACATGGAAATGTTTTAAAACTGTTTTGAATATGCAATCGAATCTTTTTTAACCAAATCAGTCAATATCTCAAATCGATATGCATGTTGAAAAACCTTTTAATGCGGATGAGAATATCAAATCAGTCTAACCAATATGCATATCAATTTAGAATCATGCAAAATGATATGAAATGAATACCATATTTAACTCAAGATCAGTGAGGCTATTCTCCTTGATCTTCTCTCTATGATCCGATTATGCAATCTTCATCTTTGTTTCCTTGAAGCACCGGGAAGGCAGGAGAATTACTCTCCCAATCCACTGCACCTTCTGTTCTCCTTGTGACCATGCGAAAGCATGTGTTGAATGGTAATAGCCCAATATACTTACAGCAAGGCAGCTTGAAGACCATTTTTAAAGGCAGAGCATGCACTCCGCAATAGGAACACTTGCAGAACCTAGAGTTTGAGAACCCGTAATGAGAAGGAAGCGATTATGATCTCAGATAACAAAACAGAGGGAGCTTTACCATTAGAAGAGACAAAACTGTATCAAAGTTAAGCTTACAAAGTCAGGAAGAGGAGTGTGCCATTTTATAACTGCGCCTGGTTCCAAGGGGTTTTAGAAGAGGAGGCATTATGCACTCTAAAAACAGCACCAATAGAAGCAGAAAAATGCACTATTTGAGCATACACAAAGATAAGGTTGTTTCTAGCTTTCCAGATTTGCCAACAAGTGAGGATGCAGTCTTCTATGATGGAATGATCTTCATTTTGAAAGATAGAATTAATCTACTCCCCCAAGTTAGGGAAGAAGGATGAGGAAGGAAGAGCACCTGAGATATTCTAAACATTAGCAATCATAGGACAAGAGTGGAAAATATGATTAGAATCTTCCACGAGCCACATAAAGCACAAATATTATCCAGGTTATTAATATAAATAGCTAATCGAGCTCTGGTTTTCAATCTATCCCTAACAGAAAAAGAGGCAAATATTTTGACTTTTGGAAGGATATTTAGTCGCCAAATTTTGTGAAGGATCTTAGTCTGAGGGTGCTACGTAGAATTGCATTAAATTCAGATAGCCGACTTAATGGAAAACTTTCCATTTGGAGCAAGCCCCCAGATAAAGTCATCATCAATATCATTATAAGGAATGTTAATACTAGTAATGGTTCTAACCATGAGAATGAAGCATAATAGAAAGCTTTGGAATATTTCAATTTCTATCTTCAATATATATAGTTAGACAGAGGCGGCTCATCCAAATTAATGATATTTCTTCAATTTTGATCTACAAGATTTAGAAGGGGGAAATCAAACACCCAGTTAAAGGTCCAAGACTTAATATCTTTGGCATTACCAATAATCCATCACATACCTTTATGTAATTACATCTCTCGCATCCAAGATACATTTCCAAGCTAACGAGTGATTAGACTTGTTTGAGCCCAAAAGCATTTTTGGCAAGATCCCTTGAGGGGGTTTAGCGTGGAGGGCCGATACCTGCTGCCCAAAATTAAGCCTACTTGGGTTTGGGTTATAGCTTCGCCCATTCCGAGATCCATGAGGAAAATGAGCCCTTATTGGAATCAAGTAGCGGAGATTGAATATGAAACTTCAATCAATAATTCTTCTATGTCAAGGAACAGTCGAAACCCTAAGATATAAATACCTGGTTTCAAGAACAAAACAAGGACAACAACTCTTCAATCAATCAATCGCACAGATCATCAAAGTCTTTTCGGAGCAAACCTACCTTCAACCTAGTTGAAAACCAGCGAAGCAAGGGTAATACCCTAGCAGCCCAGCGAAGCTAAAGTCATGCTTTAGCAAAACCCGTGCTTTTTTCTACTTCCCGGTGATTGCTCTGCTCAACCTACAACGTTGATATCGACTCGGTGACGTAAGAGATCACAACACAAGCCCTTATCTGTAAGGCAAGAAGTCATTCTCCGAAAGGCAGAGAAAAGAACCTTGTGACAGGGTTGGTGCTCTCCTCGTCCACAGGGCTTGAGAAGAAGTCAGGTCAAGGGACTCCCCGACGACTACACCCCACGGTGCTGGCACGCCTGCGCTCTAAAAAAGAGACTGTTTGCTACCCGAACTGGTTTTGGAGCCAAACAAGACTATTTTTTATTACATATAAAAAAAGGATGCTTTTGTAATTATTTTCATCTAACAATCTCAACCCACCAGTTATCATTATTGATAAGGATCCTCTAACCAAGCTTGGGAAGAGTAGCATTATTTGAAGAAGAGGTTGGTCTAAGTCCTAGACCCTCGATAGCCTTAGGAAGGCAATCCTGATCCCAAGCAATAGGGGGAGACTTAGAACTCTTTCCCCAAAAGAAGCTCCTCATATCATTTTTAATGGTTTGAGAAACTCGAGGAAGGCACTTAATACAAGATAAGATATGATTTGGAATAACATAGTCATTCAATTTTAGAAGAGTAAGTTTACCAGCTCTAGAAAGAGTAAAATTTTTCCAGCCACTCAATTTATTTGAAACCTTAATAAGACGTTCCTTTGCATTTAAAGGATCATTCCAAAACACAATGTTATGAATACCTAAGTACCATCCAATAGTCAATTTATGTTGAATCCCTAAAAATGGAACAGATATTTAATTTAACAGAAGCAGAAATTAGAAGACTGTGGTGACCCGAGGTAGGGGTCCCACAGCGCTGCGACCCTGAGCCAATGAGAAACCGACATGTCACTAACGACATCCCGATAACTCATCAACCCGAAATCACAAGGCCTTTTAGGTTCAGGTTGTTGGTTTATAAAACACTTTCTTGGACAAAAGTCAGAAAACATTCTAGCAACCAAACAACATATTTTCAAAAGCGGAATTTGAGATGGGCTAAAAGATTTGGGCTTACAAGAGGAGCCCAATTTGGAAAATAACAAATTACCAAGTAAATACAAGTATGAGAGACGCGCCCCAGGGTTGCAGGTCTCCCGAAATTTTGGTAAACTAGTAGGAAATAAATAAACAAATAAATTAGTGAGAAAGTAAATAAACAAGCTACTTCAAAATCCGGTAAAGGACCAAAACCATTTCTTGATAAAGTCAAAGAGAAAGGCGCCAAGCCGAGCCATGTGCCTCCTCTGTATGCTCCCCGACCACATACTCGAAACCTGCACACTATTGTAGGAGTGAGCTTTCATCCTCGCATGCCCAGTAGGGGCCGACCCAACCATTCTAGGTTTGAAAGATAATAATAATCGAAAATATTTACTACATAATATTGTGCATGTTTATCGAAAAATGCTTTAAGAAAATAGGCAACCACAAACATTTGTTTTCTTTTATAAAACATATGCAGTATGTTTCACACAATTTGGAGCTCCGAGATACTTACTTGCTGGCTAAACTCAAACAAATCGGTGACTGACCTGGTTCATCATCCTTCGAGAACCGGCCAACTACTCTGCAGTCCTTGTAACTACAAGTAGCGAAAGTGTCCATTTCCTGGCTCTGAGTCTCCTATGACTGGTTCACTGTCTGTACTTACCTTTCCTCGACAAACATAGGAGCACAGCCCCCTCCGGAGGTTCACGGTTATCGACACCGTGGGATCCCTAGGAATCTACGCGTCTACGTCCCATTCACTTTCAGGTCACACGCACAAACATACAATGGGGTACAGTATCTCAACATACAAGTCTAGCCTCGGTTTTCGCAATAAGCAAATATCAGTTATGGAAACACAGGTATCACGAGGCATCGACTAATGAACAACCAAAAACGCACTTGCAGGCAACATACTATCTTAGTATAGCATTTCACATATATCGAAAACCTCTAACAAGGAAGGGACAGCTCACCCTACCTAGAATTGGAGTGCTCGCCCAAACTTAGCTTCGTTTTTGCCTTTCGATACTTCTTCCAATTTCATGGGCACACGCTCGAGTCCTTTATAATAAAATTAAACCAATAAGTAACCAATTCATAACTCATTTGCTCAATTTCTTTATGAGTCACCAATTTATTCTGAATCGATATTTAATGGTAACCATTCCCAAACAATTCACTTAACGTAGTAAGCTCATTCGGGATATGGTGATCACACTTGTTTCCATGTTAAAGTTTCGGTCAACCGGTTTGACCTCATTTTATTTTATCTTTTAAACCTTTAGCAATTAGCAATTAAATAGCAACCACCATTCCCAAATAATCCAAATGATATAGCATTTAAATCATTTGGGATATGGTGACCATACTTGACACATTCACCTTCATTTGTTTAGCATTTCTACTTTAAGAAAACAAAACACAACTACCATTCCCGATGGATTACGATTTTTGGGATATGGTAGCTTTTAAAGTACTTCACTTGTAATTTACTTCATTTATCGAAATTGAATGTCCTAATTTCACTTAACCGCATAAAGGTCACCAATTTAACCATTCTTTGTCTACCTTGTATTTACGACAAATCCACAATTAAAACAATTTCATCTCCTTAATTAAACACAAACAGATCACAAGCATCATTAGAAATCACAACATCACCACAGATGCCATACCAAACGTTTAAACCACCATATCACCATTTTTACTCTTTTCCATTTATGAGGCAACAAACTATTTACTGTTGATTTTAACAACTTCACTTTCTAAAACAACTCCAACAAATCCAATTACAACAATTAGAAACAGAACACCATCACCATCAATTTCACAATTCAGAATAATCGGGCCCTTACCATTCTTCTTACCCAAACTGTAACTCGATCCAACATAGTCGTGCTCCATCCTCACCAATCTTTTGAATCCCTAGCAGATAGTATAAACTAAACAATTAACTCAACACCAACTTTTGTATCCAAAACAGAAACTGAGCCTAATCCTTACCATTTCTTCCATTTTCAAACAAAGGCGAATCCAACCTTTGCTGCTCTGGCTCGACTGCTCCTTGACCAACAATCACTCGAATTCCTAGCAAGCAGGACGAGTTTAATAATCCAACCTTAACCAAATTCATATGCAAGACAGAGTTCATGGTCCTTACCTCCATCCATTCTCAATGAACTGACCTTATAATTCCTCTTCTCCAAAACTCCAAAAACACAGAACTTCACAAACCTCATACTCCAAATTAAACAACAAGTTAGTAGGGATCACTCTACTCAAACTAGAAGCTCCAGCTAAGAGAAATCAGAAAATTACCTAATCGAGAAGACCTAACGTTTCCGGCGACTATGAGCGACGGAGCTACGGTGGTTCACGCACCAGCGGTAGCTCTGGTCGGAGTCGGAGTTCCAAAATTTGGGGGGCTTGGGAGGTCATGAAGCGAGGATTGTATCCATATGAGTGTTATAGCTCGATTCAGACAGGAAATTGAAGAACAAAGAACCGCAAATCCTCGTCTCTGGCGATGGCGCTTATGGTGGTCTTCCAGCGTTAGTTGGGGAAGTTGCTTTTGGGTTTTGATCTCCGTAGTCCACTGAGTTGAGCGGTGAGGGTGGTGTGGCGAGGCGGTAGCCGGGATTCGAAAGGAGGTAGCGATAGTGGCGTCGTGGTTCGGAGGATCACAGGTGGAGGCCGGAGTATATGCGTGTCGATGGTGAGGCTTGGGTTTGGGTCGGATTTGGATGCTGGATCGATTGGGGGTAGCGGTGTGGTGAGATGGTGGCTGGAGCTGGAGTCTCCGGTGGTTGCAGAGAGAGAAGATGAGAAGGAAAGGCCGGGGAGAGAGAGAGTGGACGCGGCTGCAAGGGAGAAAGGAGAGAGTTTAGCCTTTTAGGGTTTCCGATTTCCTATTTATACTCATGTGCATGAAATGTCCATTTTACCCTTGCGACGAATTACTAAACCCTCCTGGCTGGTTACTTCCGGGTTTTGGGGTTCGTTACTTTACTCGTTTTTCGTCAACGGCTACTTTAGTAATTTCTCGACTTCGTCTAGAGTCCAAAACTCAATTTTCTTAAGACTCAATATTCAGAAACTTTGTTACAACCCAACTCGTCTCCTTCTCAAATTTACTTCGACAATCTCTATCTCCATAAGCTCTGGTAATCCTCTAGGCCCAAATGGAAGAACACTGGCCCAAACGAAAATTATAGAGCCCAAATTGTGATCTTGACACCAAAATAATTTCCGAAATCAATTCCTTTACTTAAATCACCTTGCGAAAAAAAAATTCATATTGGCAAGAAGTTACCTTCGGAAATTAACTAAAATTTTCAGGGGCTCACAAAGACTTATCTAGATTTGTTTATTGACTAGAAGTAGAAGCAAACTTGTATAAAATCTTAGATATATTCCTAGCTGCAGTGGGGGGAAGCCCAAGAATAAGACAATCATCAGCAAATAATAAATTAGAAACCCTAATCCCTTTAGGAGAAGTGAGCATGCCTATATGAATTTTCGAACTAAAGGTAGCTTTATTCAGATTTCTTACCAATGTTTACATATAGAGCATGAAAATATATGGAGATATGGGCTCTCCCTGATGAAGACCTCTAGATGGTCGAAAATTTCCTTCTGGTTTGCTATCAGCTAAAATGGAAAAAGAAACAGATGTGATACACCATAACTAAAGAAATTTATTTGGGGTGAAAACCAAATCTAGTTAAAATTATTTGGAAGTCCCAATTTAAGTAGTCATAAGCCTTTTCTATATCCAACTTGGCTATTATTGTTGGCTTTCATATTATATACAAAGTTCTAAACATCGCTAGACGCTAGACAGGCGGTGGCCAGAGGACTAGCGCCCAGACGGTTTTATATTTTTTTAGTTTTATTTAATTTTTATAACATTAATTATATAATCTATACTATTATTAAGAGAAGAGGTTTTGTCAGCCAAAATCTAAAATTTTGGCAGAATTGACCTAAGAAGATTAATAAACTTTGAGAATTAATTAAATCACAAGGATAATTAACACATTTACAAAATGTATTTTTATTAAAAAAATTAAAAGAAAGTACCCACAACCCACTTTTCTCTCTCCCATTTTCTTTTCTCTACAATAACCAACTCTTTTCTTTTTTACTTTCTGAAAAAAGAAAATTAATAATAACTTGCACATGTAGATCATGTGTGGAGAAATGCTAGTTAAGGAGAAATAAAGCATATTGAAGCATATTGCATTTTTGTTTTATCTGATTACTCAACCTATCCAATTCTAGCTTAAGCTAACTTTATTATATAAAATGGTTGATTATATATTCATGGCCGATCCGGCTCCTCTAAAGTGACGAGCCTGTGAATTTACTTTAATTTCATAAAATCTGGACTCTTTGTCTAATCTAAGGGTTTTAAAATTGACACATCAATCTTCCACCAATTTTTTATTTTTCATCTAAACAAGGTTAACTCTACCGTTAACTGTCGTTAACTCAAGCAAACCCCCTTCACGTACTGTTTCTCTCTTATGCATAGTCTCAACCCCAAATTCACTTGCCGCGCTGCTCTTTCTCTGTGCTTCCATGGAAACTAGCCGATGGTTAAGAAGGCACAAATACAATCAGGTTCTCTCTCCTTTAAACCGACATCTTGATATTTTATTCGACATATGAGTTAAGTTGTTCTCTTTGTTGATTTATCAAATCCATAGTTTATTGATTTTCTGAAAGTTAGATAGTTCTACTCATATAGGAATTAGGTTAAACTCTCATGTTCGCCAATTAATATACTTTTACTCATGTAGGAATTAGGTTAAACCTCGTTAATATTGAAAATTTCATATAAGATTAATGATGAATAGTAAGGAGGTTCTGTTTTAAACTTTTAATGAGCAGAACATCTGTTTTACCTGATCAATATAAAACGAACATAGCTATCCATTGTTGTTGTTAATGTCTAAAAGTCCGGCGGTAGCTGGACCTTAGTTAACGCTGATCCGGTGGGCGGATCGGTACTTGTGCTGTTCTTGAAGCTCCCGCTGCTTATCAAGTAAAATACAATGGGCGTCAGAGGGAGACCGCGTCGGGCGGTCTTCAACTCTCCGATGCCTAAGTTAGTCAATGTATTTATGTTGACAAAGTAACAGTAGGTAAGTATTGAATGCGTAATTAATGAGGAGAGAGGAGAGAACCTTTTATAGGTGAGGAAGAGGTTGATCTTCTCTTAGTTTTCGATGTGGGACTGACATGCTTCAGTTCCCAGTTTCAGAAGCTTCTGATGCCATCTTGGCGCGGCGCGTGGCGGCGCGTCGGCGGCGATCTGGAGGTGGTCCGACGCCGAGGTTGTAGCCCGTCTGGCGGGTGTGTCTATGTCATTCCTTTGGCTGGAATTATGAGGGGAAGCCCGCAGCTGGCACGAGAATGTTATTCAACGACTATAGCGCGGTCAGCGCGCCGCCATGAAATTCTGACGGTGGGGTAACGAGGCACCGCCACCAAACTCTTTGAGGATCCTAGGGATGAGGAGGAGAAATATGTAAAGAAGGAGTCGGTCAATCCGGACACGTCATTAAAAGTTGTCTGCATCTCAGACAAGCACCCTGAGCGGACAGTCCGCATGGGCGCCCAGTTACATCCAGACGTGGATGCAGAACTTACTCAATTCTTACGTGATAACGCCGCCGTTTTTGCATGGTCCTACGCGGACATGCCAGGTATCTCCCCTGAGGTTATCACTCATAAGCTAACCATCAAACCCTCCTTCTATCCCATCAAGCAGAAGCGGAGGGCCTTTGATGAGGAAAAAATACCGGGCAATCGGAGAGAGGTCGCCAAACTACAGAACATTGGATTCATCCGCCAAGTCATCTATCCCCAGTGGATCTCAAATTTGGTAATGGTCAAAAAGCCCAGCGGCAAGTGGCGGATGTGCATCGACTCAAAAATCTCAACAAGGCATGCCCAAAGGATAGTTTCCCGCTACCTCGTATCGATCAGCTAGTCGATTCAACTGCCGGGCATGAGCTCCTCAGCATGATGAACGCTTTCTCCGGATACAATCAGATCAAGATGCACCCCAGCGACCAGCAGGAAAGCACCACCTTCACCACAGACAAAGGTCTCTACTGCTACAATGTCATGCCTTTCGGTTTGAAGAACGCCGGTGCAACTTACCAGCGGTTAATGAATGCCATGTTCGCTGAGCATCTGGGAAAAATCATCGAGGTCTACGTAGACGACATGCTAGTTAAGAGCATAAAGGCCAGTGGACATGTGGCAAACCTCAGGATCATAGTAACCATCCTCCTGGCCTATGGTATGCGCCTCAACCCAAAAATGTTTCTTTGCAGTCACCGCTAGCAAGTTTCTGGGTTACATCGTCAGCGAGCGAGGTATCGAGGCTAACCCAGATAAGGTACAGGCCATCCTTAACCTGGCGGACCCCAAGTATAAGGTGGACGTCCAGTGCCTCCAGGGCAAGTTAACCGCCCTTTCTCGATTCATCTCTCGACTCACTGATAAATGTGCCCATTCTTCAAACTCCTCAAAACAACTCACAAGAAGGTCATCGACTGGAACCCAGAGTGTAAGGCGGCATTCCAGGGCCTGAAGGAAACCTAGCGGCAGTCCCTCTCCTTTCTGTCCCTATGTAAGGAGAAACACTATTCATATACCTAGCGGTCTCGGCATCGGCGGTAAGTTGCACCATTGTCCGGCGGGAAGGCCAAGATGAGCTCCCAGTGTTCTACGCCGGCAGGGGCATGAATGGAGCAGAAACAAGATATCTCCTTGGAGCAGTTGGCCCTCGCACTTATCGTTGCCGCCAGACGCCTGGCAATACTTCCAGGCTCACACGATCCATGTGCTAACCAATCAGCCGCTGAGGCAAGTAATGCAGAACCCTAAACACTCGGGGCGCCTCAGCAAGTGGGCCATTGAGCTCAGCGAATTCGACATAGAGTACAAGCCGAGAACCTCCATGAAAGGCCAGGCAGTGGCGACTTCATCGCTGAACTCACCGAGCATCAGCCGGAACCCGGTACGGAAACAGAGCCCGGAACAGAAATGTAATCGGTGAGGAGGCAACTCCCTACAGTCAGATTGGAACCTGCATATGGACGGCTCCGCCAGCGCCAAGGCCAGCGGCGCCGGAGTCATCTTAACAGGACCCAGGGGACTGAACGCAGAATACGCGTTGAAATTCAACTTCAAGGCTTCAAACAACATGGCGGAGTACGAGGCACTCATCGCCGGTCTACTCCTCGCCATTGACTCAGGGGCTGACAGTGTCAACATATTCAGCGACTCTCAATAGTCGTTAACCAGGTCAACGACAGCTTCCAAGCCAAGGACCAGCAGTTAGCGGCATATTTGGGGTACGTCAAAACATTGCTAAAAAAGTTCAAATTTCACACCATCACACAAATCCCCAGGGAAAAGAACGCCAGGGCTGATTCACTGGCGAGACTTGCAACCGCCCAGCCACATCAGAGTCCAGCGGACACAAGGGTGGAGTACCTTGACAAGCCAAGCATCACAAAGACCCTGGCGGAGATCTTCAACATTCAAGTCAACCCCAGCTGGATGGACGAGATCATTGCGTATAAGCGCAGCGGCACATTGCCAGAAGATAAGGTCCAGGCAAGACAGCTCAAGCGAGAGCAACCCGCTACAACATCCAGTATGGCAAGCTTTACCGCCAGGGATTCACCCATCCCAACCTCCGCTGTCTAACCCCAGAGGAGGGAAAGGTCGTCCTAGCGGAAATCCATGGCGGAGAATGTGGAAACCACTCGGGCACCAGATCCTTGGCCAACCGCACAATGCGACAGGGCTACTTCTGGCCCACACTTGGTGTGATGACGCCCGGCGGACTTCGAGGTCTTGCCACAAATGCCAGCATTTGCAGATCTCCCACATGCACCGGCGGAACCACTGTCAATCATCATCGGCCCATGGATCCACTCCACGTGGGGCCTTGATTTGATGGGAAAGTTCCAAACCGCCAAGGGCCAGTTCAAATACATCATTGTTGCCATGATTACAACAGCAAGTGGGTAGAGGCGGAGCCACTAACGGCAATAACTACCGCCAAGGTAATTCGCTTCTCTGGAAGAATATCTACTGCCGCTATGGTGTCCCACATACAATCATTACAGACAACGGCACACAGTTCAACATAAGGAACTCATCTCCTTTACCGCCAACTTGGGCACTAAGTTAAGTTTTGCATCTGTCGCCCATCCCCAAACCAACGGCCAGGTCGAAGCAGCGAACAAGATAATCAAAGAAGCTGCTAAAAAAGAAGCTCGACGAAGCCAAGGGTTTGTGGGCGGAAAAGCTTCCAGAAGTCCTATGGGCCATCCGGACAACTCCAACTACCGCCACCGGCGAAACTCCTTTTTGTATGATGTTCGGCACAGAGGCTGTCCTACCTATTGGTAACTCAGCCTACCGCTAGGGTCGAAGGCTACTGCCAGAGACCAACAGCGACGGCGTCAACTTGGACAGGGACCTCCTAGAAGAAAAAAAGAACAAGGCCCATTTGCACAACTTGCAAAACAAACAACGGGTATCGCGTTTCTACAACGCCAGAGTCAAGGCCCGGAACCTACAACTGGGGGACTGGGTAATGAAGGAAGTCATTCCGCCACCAACAAAACTCCGCCCAACTTGGGAAGGCCCATACAAAATTGTGGAAGTCGTTAGCCCAGGCACCTTCTACTTAACGGACAAGGACGGCGTCACATCGACCCACCCTTGGAATACCGAACACCTTCGGTATTACTACAAATAGTCAGACCGCTACCCGGAAGCATCTTGACTTAGCTAAATTTTTATTCAATATTTAGCTAAGGGAAGCTACCCAACGGGTACTACCCCACTTTTGTACACTGATCAGTCAGCTATCAATGAAACGAGGAATTATTCAAACCATTGTCACCAAGTCTAGCACTGAGGGCAACTGGCAACGCCAGCAATCGTCAGCGGACCTCGTCCGCTACGTGGTGCACTTGGACCAATCTTAATTCCTTTAATGTTTCATTGATGGACAAAAGAAAAAAATATAACTCAAAAGTACTAGCACTACAAACATCATAGCAAACCAATTCAGAACTTTATTTCATTTCGAAACATTCTTTACACTGTTATGCCTCAGCAGCTACAAAAAAAAAAAGTAGGAAAATCTCTAGCGATCCCAGCTGGCTTCGGGGGTGGCCTTCGACATCTTTGCTTCAGCAGGCGGCGGCACGATCGATCGACTCCCTTGATCGGACCCTCGCGCTGTCGGGCGGGGGTCTCTACGGTGCCATCCGCCCGGTGTATGCGCCGCCAGGAATCCAGCACGTGACACCTCCGACGGGGTGGGGGAGCGGAGTCTGCTGGGACCCTTCCGCTAGATGTGCGCCACTTTCTCCGCTGCCTGAGCGGGCACCTCCAGCTGGGGCAGGCACAACTTCTGTCTCCGGCGGGATACTCTCAGCCGGGCGCAGCAGGCTGTGACGCTTTGGCGAAGTCGATGGCGCCCTTCCGCTTCAGCATGTCTATGTTTGCTAGGGCCCCAGCCTTCGCCGACTCGGTCATCGCCTTCTTAAACTCCGCCGACTGCTTGAACGCCTCAACAGCGGCGGCCGCGGCGGTACTCCATTCAGCCCTCAGGCGGGTAACCTCACCCTCCAGCCGCTTCACTTCAGTCATTCTGGCGGGGACTCCGCTGCACAATAATGAGCTTTTTATCCTTGGCGGCTATCCGCTCCTGCAGCAGGGCGATCTCCTGCTCCAACTTGGAGACACGGTCATTCCTCTCCAAGTCCGCTCGATGGCCACGTTGAGCTTACCGCGGACGTCCGCATAGTCACATTCCGCCTTGACCAGCCGCCGCTCTGCCTCCGCCAGTTTCTCCTTCGCCTCCGCCAACTCCCTCTGGAGACCTTGGATTTCCTCCCTGAGCTCCCCCTCAATCAGGGGCTGCTTCGACGCCGCCACGAACATGTCGTGCAGTCCCGCAGATATTTGACCAAACGCCGAGCTGAAAGGCGATTGGTCAATTGTCGTGGGGCGCGAGATACCCGCTAGGCCGCCGAACCCTAGCCGTTCGCATAGATGGAAGAGGAACTCCCGCTCACCATCTGTCATGAACGCCGATACTCGGCAAACGAGTCCAGCTCACTAACGGCGGGCGCCTCTCCCTCCACCGCAACATTTTTCGAAGGAGCTTGTCGGGCCTTCTTCTGTCGGCGGGCCCCGATCACCTCCACCTCCTCTCCTCTTCCTCGGCAGGAGAATCAACCTGCCGGCGTTTTCTCTCCAGCGCCCTTTGGTTCCCTACGGCGGTCCTCGTCACCCTCACCGGCGGCTCCTCCCTTGACACAATGACACTCTCCGCCGGTTGCACCACCTTCTCCTTTTGAGGGCCACGCCTGTGGGCAGGCATCCGCTCCTTCTGTTGCCCAGCTGCAACGCTTCCCCTCTCCCTGCCGGCCGCTTGGGTCCCCGCCTGCACTACCGGCAGACCATCCTCACCAAGATGGGAGTGGTGCGGCATTGGCAGCACCACAGGAACCTCGGACTGGCTCAGCGCCAGCGTCTCGGGGTTCACCAGCGTCTGCTGGGCCGCCAGCCCCTCGGCGTACATGGCCTCCAGAAAGTTGTCTATCTCCGCGCGGTCCATTGCTTTTTCAAAAGCGTCGCGACTCGATTTGTTACCCGGCGGGGTTTCTAAAAAAAAAAAAAAAAAAAAAAACCACCAGTCAGTCCGGATCGCTTGCTACAAAAAAAAATGGTATGGCGGAGATTTCTCACCAATGGAGCGAGTTAGCCGCTGGTCGACCAGCAACTCCCAACCAGTCAGAAGTCGGAAATCCAGCAAATTGCGGTTCCCCAGCAACCTCTGATCCTCGCTGCGCGACACTCTTCTTCGCGCGTTAGCGTGTACCGCAGTCCCGCTGCACAAAAACAGTAATCGTTAGTAAGAATACAAGTCTGCAAATACGTGAACCAGCCAACTACGTTCAGCGAAAACCGGTTACCAACCTCGGATGGGTTGGAACTCCGACTTAATCCTAAATGTCGGCCCTTCCTCGTTCGACCTAGCATGATACTCCCAACCCTCTGTGGCGACGCAGAAGGTCCCCCGCCAGTAGGACATTGAGTCCTTTAGATTCTCGATCAGCTTGGACGCTCCCTGCCGGCGGCTCAAGTTCACTTGCCTCTGCAACCTCGGGTTTCACGTACACCAGCTCGTAGAATGAAGCACTTCGGCTACAGTAGGCCCCTCGCACCCGGACAACCGCCACAGTGAGTTCATTGCCAACATCAACCGCCACATGTTGGGGCAAATCTGACCGAAGGCAAGGCCAAACTCGCACACCAGGATTTGGAGATTTGGCACCAGCGGGAGTGTCACTCCTTGGCGGAATATCGCCTCATGAACGGCAGAATCCCACTGGGAGAATCGACGCCTTCTCATCCGCTGTCGGCGGGCGCAGCTTCACCGAGCCCGGCAACCGGAACGTCTGCTTCATTAGGGTGACAGCGGCGGCGTTCATCCGCCCTCCTGCCTTATCGACGGAGGTGCCGTCCGAGAGGAACCACGCCGATCAGCATTCTGCCCCGCTGCTTCTTCCCCAGCGGAGCCTCTGGCAGCACTATTGCTCGCCAAATGCTCATCGCGCCTAGCTTTGGCAGCAGCGGCCTCACCAGCCCTAGAGCTCTCTGGACGCGAACCACGACCCATAGCTACTTCCCAGGGGATGGTCTGTAGCGGCTCAACTTCTAGCGGTTCTGGCAGTGAGGTTCCTGCATGGGCAGACAGACGCAACGAACAATAAAAATCCTATCCGCCGCGCTGAACGACACGTCAGACCCGGAATCCTCACTGCTCGAAATCTCTATGACGTTAGCCATCCCAAACCCTAAACCCACACCAGTTAACACAAACACAGATCTACCCTATTCTTACATCACTTGTAACCAAGAGCATCAAGAACAAAACCCAGAAAATGCCAAAATAGGAACAAACACACTCAACCCAGATTCGACCATCTAGCAAATCCCTAGACACTAACTCCTTGCCAAACACCATAATCCAACCCCCCCCCCCCCCCCCCCCAAAAAATATCATTCTACACCTCAGAACACGCCAAGGAAAAGCAACAAAACCCAGAAAGTAACAGATCCAATGAAACAGGAAAAGGGGAATCCAGAAACCAACCTCGGTGGTGAAGCCTACAATACGATGGCGCACAGTAGTCTTAGGGGGGTGCGATCGTCGTTTCTCCGGGAACGGTATCTCAAAGCTCCGGCAACCTCTTTCTTCTGTCTCGGACAAGCAGAGCGAGAAGAACACGACTGTGAGTTTGAAGCTTTTACCAAAGTGTCAAATCTCGCTGGGTTTCCCCCCTTTTTATGTCAACATTAGCGCGCTCTCCGCCGTCCACTAAAAAACGACATCACACGACAGCCGTACACGTGTCACTGACCTCCACTTACTACCCGGATTAACCGAGGCGTCGCTTCGGTTACGAAATCCATAATTACTATCATTTATGGCAAGAAGCCGGCCAGGCTTAGGGGACAAGCCTCCACACGCTAACCCCCTGCGGGTTGGACACGTGTCAACCACCACCAGACGAAGCGTCTGGCGGAAGTAACCACTGAGATGACTTCACCAATCCTCCAAGTGACGAAGTCTCCGCTGAGCGAAGCCCCGCCACCGGAACTTCTCCCTTGGCATTCTCCAAGTGACGAAGTCTCCGCTGAGCGAAGCCCCACCAGCGGAACTTCTCCCTTGGCATTCTCCGAGTGACGAAGTCTCCGCTGAGCGAAACCCCGCCAGCGGAACTTCTCCCTTGGCATTCTCCGAGTGACGAAGTATCCGCTGAGCGAAACCCCGCCAGCAGAACTTCTCCCTTGGCACCGTCCAGGTGACGAAGTCTCCGCTGAGCGAAACCCAGCCAGCAGAACCTCTCCCTCGCTATCCTGCAAGCGGGGTTTCTTCCGCTATACACCTCTGGCGGAACTCCCTTTTAATCTTGCAAACCGCGTGCTTTGTTCAACGCAATATCGTTCAGCAAAATACCGCCAGGCACGTCTACCAGACGCTGCTTCCTGCTGCATCCAGCGGGGGGATATCCGCCAAACGGCGAATCCCGAGGCCACGCCTCACTCTGACAACGACCGCCACGCGGCGTTACCGTCAGAATGTCCCTACGGGACACGGGGACTAGTCAACAGTCTACGACGGCCCTGATCAGGCACGTTGACCCCCGTCATTTGGGTGCTAAACATTGGGCTCGCTACCCAACACCCTCTGCTCCGTGCAGCTCCCCCTCAACAAACAATTTGCGGACCATCCGGAGGTCTATCTTCTCCGAGGAGTGGGGGACTCCTTGGGGGACCCAGCAGGGGCCCACCCGAAAGGGTATAAAGCGTTTGCTCAGTAAAACCAACGGTTGACAACGCACTGACGCTAATTATGCTCTTGCAAGTCTGGCAGAGGAAAACGCTTCAAACCGCCGAACAACTCCCCAACCAAGATTGCCCTCCTGGACTGGGGACTTGGGGGACTTGTACATACATGTACATTTGCAAGCATAATTAGCTATAATGGGCCATGCTCATTGTACCGCCAAAGGTAC